>BLKR01001694.1:0-147672 GCA_011170035.1 Teleogryllus occipitalis | reverse complement strand
TTTATTGACGGATTTATTGACGGATTTATTGACGGATTTATTGACGGATTTATTGACGGATTTATTGACGGATTTATTGACGGATTTATTGACGGATTTATTGACGGATTTATTGACGGATTTATTGACGGATTTATTGACGGATTTATTGACGGGTTGATTGTTTGATCGGTCGATCTCTAGAAGTTAGTAACATTTATTCTGAAACATTCTGTATACGCAAAAAGTAGACTTAAGTCGCGAAATAAACGGTACCGGTTAGAAACCCAAAATCTCTCATCTGCAAAATAACATGTTTTAGACTTGTCATTTTCCTTCAGCTCCTCCAAAACGACGAAAAAAGAAAGGAAAGAAAAAAAAGGAAATTCCGCGGCGCGCGCGCGCGGGCTTACCTGGCGACGCAGTGCGCGGCGGTGAGCACGACGCTGGGGTGGATGAGCGAGCCGCCGCAGATGTAGTTGGTTTTGGGCGTCTCGGAGTCGGAGGTGGAGTCGTCGCGCAGGACGGCGGCCATCCAGGGGAACTCGCCGAACTGCGCCTCGTTGTTGCTGTCGCCCGTGATGCGCATGTTGACGCCCTCCTCGTTGCGCCGCCCGCACAGCCCCGGCTGGCGCGCCACCACGGGCCCCTTGGGCTGCGCGTCCTTCGGCTCCTTGCAGCACACGTCCAGGTAGTGCTCGCACTCGCCGTCCTTTATCCTACGCAGGCACACGGCGTGGGACGTTAGTGGGACTGGACAAACATTCTCCTGTCGCACACATTTAACTGGACATTAAACGTTGCGAAATCGTTATGATTAGGGAACGGATTTCCATGTAATTACGTTTTTACAGAAACTAGATACCCGCATTCAATTATATTTTCTGGACTTAACAAGACATTCTGAATGAATTATAACTATTTATATTTTACATATTTTGGTATAATTACATATTTTTACATATTTTACCTATTATGACAGATTTCTTACATATTTCGCTACATTTTAATATATTTATAAGTCGAAACGGAACAATTCAGATGCGGGTTTGCAATATTTGTTACGGCATCGTGTTTCTTACAAATCAAATTTAATGATTTTATTACCACCATATCTTCACCATGAATTGTCAAACTTACCCTCCCCCTCCTACCGCTTACTGCGTACTTGCGGGTCAAGGATGAGCGGACGTTAATGAACAAAAGTAAGTTCAACCACGTGCATGCTCATGTTTCAAACAGCAAAATCGTTACTCGATCGAAAACTAACAATTACTTTTTACAGAAAATTGTCTTACCGCGTTGTTCAATTTGGAGGATGGGATGTATACCCTTTAACTCCCTCCCTTGGGATTCATTTCTCCCAACATGGTACTACTATTTACTTGTACACCGGCTCCCCGGAAACATTGTAATATATACTATGAACGTATTTTATATTTCCAATAAAAGTCTTATATGTAGTGAATCCTAGTGTACAATTACTTCAGTAGAGATAGAACCATGGACTAAAGAGGTATAATTCTTTACTCTATGATAGAACCTACTTTCAGTCACTCCAAATCCTTAAAAACTGATCGGCGACGTTCTATGGTCGGAAAATCCTTGTAGAGAATAATTTTAAACACAATGATGAATTTTTATTTTACATATTTTCTAGTTTCCCTTACATGTTTTGTAAAAAATTATTACACATACATGTACATATTTGAATTTTTTATTACACTAAATTCCGTTCTCTAGTTATGATTAACACGCAAGCGAGTAGAGCCATGGCCACCTTCAGGTGGTGAATGAAGGTGGCCATGGTAGAGCAAAGTATAGAAAACTAGCAAAATACCCAGCGTTTCCCGGCATTCTTCATATTTAATCCTTTCGAATGAGGGAAAACATCGATTTTATATAAACCACGGTGTTTAAGATCATTATTTTTAACGTAATTGGTTCAAATTTAATAAAACACCATAGTTTTCTTTCTTATTATTTTGCAACACATTGCTATTAGGTGATTTTTTTATTTTATGCACCGCTACTGACCTCTAGCGAAAAAATTAGAAACCAGTTTTGCTGCAGCACTACTGGGCTCTGGCGGAATATATTAGGAACCACATGCTCTGAGCGAGAAGCGAAAAATGGTCGCGGTACATCTACAAACATTATTTAAATTATTTTTTTGTTTTACGCATTTGGGTTGTGTTAATCTTTACCAAACGTTGCAAGGGCATTGCGACAATCCTGACCATGAAGCTGTAAAAATTTCATATCTATTCATACGCTACGTTTTGTGGTATCGATGTGGGTTACACGTCGTTGAATTCACTTTTATTAGTATAGAAGATATATTGATAAAACCACAGCATGTGTGATGGGTATAGACTTGTTCACTCATTTGTTACTATATTTAAACAAATATATACTGTATTGCCTGATTAAGGTTCCTAGTAGGAACTCACTATTATCTCAGAAATTAATTCGAAATGTATATTTAAGTCAAAATATTAATGCGCGATTATATATTTTATGCAGTGGTTTTCTAGTTTATTAATTATATTTTTCGATGGATCTTTAAGATAGTTTGTTACAATGTTTATTTAAATATTGATATTCACTAAAAGCTTATGTTTTTATCGTGGTCATTGCATTATGAATGTTATATATAGACATTAACAGAAACATTTAATCTTTTAAATTTTTACTCCTACATTCCGTGCATATCGTAATTACCAAGCCATCAATCACAATGTCTCAATTACATGAAGTCCCGTTAAAAAATTACGGTAATCATTAAGATAAGACAAAAAATAAATAATTTAAGTGAATAACGCTAATGGTGAATAAAAAGTATGAGTACCTCAGTATAATGTGAGTATATTATTCAAGATTTACAAGGTATAGCTCCAAACGTGAGGAGACGATTTATTAATAATCAGAAGTGAATAAAACTTTTAGAAGTTTAGTTTTAAAGCCAAACATTATTTTGTGTATTGCCAGTTTAAACCAATGCGAGACAGTTTCTTTTCTAAATATTAATTTCATGCATCAAAGGTTCATCTTCCATGGAGAATTAAACTTTTTTCAGGGGGATGTAAAAATCCAGGTTTTGTGGCGATATCGATACTGAATAATTGGTTTACGGCAAAAAGTCTGACCATGAACAACGCTAACGGCTAAAACGTTGGTAGGATTTTCTCCAAAAATTGATATTCCCTCACCGATTTAGCTGATGTGATCTCTTGAATTTGAAACTGATATTTTGATTTTTTCATTACGGAGGGAAATGTTGAGAGATTTTATTTGTATTTTTGCTATGGAAACGAATAAAGTAAGTAAAATTTACAGATTCCTTGCTGCAAAGAATACTTAACCCAGTGTATGCTTATAACTACAAGTTTTAGTTATATTGTTTTATCAAGTTCGATACCTCGGGGACAGGGGAAAAAAACCTTCGCAACTTTGATCTTTTGTTAGATCAACTTTTGTAAATTCATATTTAAATAATTTGCCACTTAACTGTTTCATTTCTACGAAAGTAATAAAAGAATTACAATAAAAACTATTAAATATCATTATTCAGGCTATTTATTTACTAATATTATTATTACCATTATTTTCAAAGAGCTAGTGCTATCTGTTACCAATTGTTATTAAGTATTATTTATAATTAAATTAGATTACATAATATTTATTTACCAATTGTTATTAAGTATTATTTATAATTAAATTAGATTACATAATATTTATTTTTATGAAAGTAATAATTAATTTGGGGGCGTTCCAGGACCAAAAATTTTATAAACCAAGCTTTGTATAACAATAACATTTTTACAAATAGTACTATCCAGTGAGTCCACCTCGTGAAACATGGGCTTGGGGGAAGTGAGCCCAAGTTCATGAACCATGTAGTTTCCAATTAGTCACCAAAGATTATGTAACGACGAGTACAATAAAATCTGACTATAGCGGACACTTGTATCTTAAGCGGCCGCGGTACCAAAGGGCCGCTTAATAGACGGTCTATTGACCTAATGGAAAATATCAATTCCAAGAAAAAATGACCGTCAGTAATAAAGACTGCTTAATCGATGTAACCGTTTCTACAGATTTCAGTGTATAAGATGTTAAACTTTAACAAAAACCGTTTAAATATCAAACAAATTTTCCAACACAAAGTTCGTTAGTCAAATGACAGTATAAGTGAAATTTGATTCTCGGTAGTTAATGAGTTTTTTTGTACGCGGGAAATATATACTTTGCAAGAAATGTCTTACTTTGGAAATATCAGGTTATCTCCTTACGTACTCAACTTTCTTAATATCGTACTCTTCAAAAGTTTTTCGAACTTTCTAATTGCTCGTTTTCGCACGGCAGGAAAAGATAATGACTATTGGAGAAAGGCTAACAAAAATACCTTTTTATGAAGAAAAGTATTATCATTTAGAGTTAGTTTGAAATATCGTTTGGCGAGTTTATTATACAATAGATGTTTTAGAAATAAAGTAGTTTGTAGATGAAAATTCATTGTTCAGATTAATGACAAGCGATAATATATTGAGAAACTTTATATTTGTTATCTATCCCAGTGATGTTTTCCATTAACCCAAAATAAGAATGTGATTAAATTGCTGTTTTATTATTTGGTAATTTCCTCCAAATTCTCTCTCTGAAATTTCAAATCTAAAGAAAGAATTGGCAATACGCGAAATTTGAAATAACATATTCCAGAATTGTATGTGAACGCCAATGTCAAGACAAGTGGTAAACTTCTGTTAGACATCAGTCACAAAGTGAGGTGAATTTTGAATACTCTGTAGAAAAACTAAAATTGGTATTCATAAAAACAATCTTTTCTAATATCAAAATATTAGGAACATTTCGAACTAAGATAAGACGGAAAATAGACTAGTGGAAACCACAATATCACTTCTACTCGCATAACTTTTCTTGAACGATGGAGTAAAGAAACTCGGGCGGAATGGGGTTATTAGTTACAAAGTCGGCCACTAGAGTACGAGGTTAATGCCAACCTCTGAAAAATCGAAGTCAAACCTGATAAGTGTGTGGCCAGGTCATCGCTCTGGGTAGGCAACAGCAGGGACACTAGATAGAAGTTTTAGGCGCGTCCCTTTAAGGACCTGGACCTGCCTCAGCCACTTATTTAGATAATAGTAATAAAGCTGAACAGAAGTTCTCGATTATGAAAGCAACTAGCTTTGACTACCTTCTGTTTCGCGCCAACGGCGTTTTAATTCTTGGAATGTTGTCATCAGTGCTCGCTGTGAGCTTTTGCCTTCAACTGTTCATTGCTCAAGGGAGGGGGAAGCAAGGTCATCATTCAAGAAATGTTGCGCGAGTAGTACTTAGCATGTTTCATCGAACGGTAAAAACAAACTTTTTCACCTGATGTCTATGAGGCCAACTCCATTTTGTACGACGGTGCCGTTTTGGTCGCACTGGTAATAAGGCACACACGTGCAGGGCTCAGCTGGTGCCTCGTCCTGCGCTGTCGCCGAACACACCACTACTGCTAGCACCAACCACGCTGTCAGCGTCATCTTCCGGTAGAAAAGCTCCTTTATCTACAAAAAAAAAAGGCACTACTGTAGTAACTTTTACAATATTATTGCGAACAAGGATATTCAAATCCCAGTTCTTAGTAAAACAATGTACACAGCCATTTCTTGAAATATTGCAAACAAGGTATACTATAAATATTTTCATTAGTGTGGCGTCAAAATACAATAATTAGGCGATTTAACATTAGTTGCTCGATGAGATTTCATGTAATTTTATTTTGTTGATTGCATTTCTTTTCCGCGAGCTTTCTCCACTCTCAAAAACCCCCTTTTTACATAATCTAAAATATTGAATGGTGGGTGTTACATGGAAAGCATTTCCCGTTTGCAGTTTCAGTACTCATTTTGCACATTCATTTAGCATAACGTGGAGAAGAAACATGCTTTGCATTTCATTCTATGAACGAGGAAACTATGCCAAATTACGACTAACCTAAAGTACTTTTGAAATAACAGAAACGAACATTGGGAAGCAAGTATTCTTTAGAAGTATCTCAACTCGACGTATTCACTTCATACTGCAAGATTCTCATTAAACTTAGGCGCATAAGATGTTCGCATTTTCCTATTCCGAACATCGTTTATTGGTAACGCCGTGTTTTTTGGTGGAAAATATTGCAGAAACAATTATTATTTGCATGTCTGAAGCAGCAAAAGCATCGATAGACTTTGTGTAACTTAAAGGGAATGGATTCATTGTCTACATGTCCCCGATTCAAACGCCAGCACATTTCCGCGGAAACTCTCCGACCTTCACTACAGTAGGTCACGACCACGCACCGATTGTCCACAAATCTTGTGGAACACGTGAATCTGCGCAGACAGTCGGTCGTCGAAGGTCACCCGTATTGTCAGCACGAACAGAGGTGAAAAGCAGTTTGAGAGGGCGTGGTTTCTGCAGGGACTCGCACCCTCTCCGTCGTAAGGCCTTGTCTAGATGCGAAGGACGCCCGCTGATTTCAATAATATGACCGCTATCATTACCATCGCCACAATGAAATGTGTCACTGCTCGGCATGAACTTAGTCAACCCTGCTGCGATTATATTCACTTCAAAAGATAAAAAATAGCATCTTCAATAATGGATATACTCGTTTAGCATGACGCCTCCTGCAGGTATTTTCTTCTTTCAAAGTTTAATGTTTTGCAAGAACGTAGTAAAGAAATTTTAAACGTAATACAGGTGCCCGATTCGTCCATTTCCGTGCATAGAAAGTTAAATGAAAAATTGTTGATTAAAATTGTTTCAATTTTTGTGTCATTAAAAAATTAGATTCAATTATCGTCACTGATGAATCAAGTCTTAACGATTCATTTAAATTTCTGAAAGAGTATAGTAATTTGCAGCATTACACTAATGTACTCTAAGGTGCATGTATACAATCAAAAACACTGTTTTCTAGTTATTGTCTAGGATCTTCTACACGGAAACAGCGGAATTGTGCTAATCGATTCGTCTCGTGAGGAATTGAATGAACTATTGATCTCTCTAGGTAACGCGTTATTTAAACGCGTTTAAATAATGAAAATACTATTAAGTAACGAAAAAGCGTTTTATTTATTAAAAAAAACTTTTTAGCGAAATTTCTTGATAGATGGAAATAGAAACAGTTTCTCTTCAGGAGATAAGAGACGCGTGGAATGCATCGTTTGTCTCGATTGTTGGACCCGAATTGGGCTGACCGTGAGTGACGAACAAACGGAGTTACTCGACTACTATACAAAGATTCGCACGAATCGAAGTGATACTCGAGGAAATAATTAAAGACCTCTTCCCTTTATTCCGTTCTTTCAAAACATGGAGTTGTCTTATCACTTCGAGATTAATTACAATTTCTCAGAACATAGTCAGTATACGCAGAGTTAATGAAGAGATTATTTATATTTTATGCATGGTATTTCAAAGGTGATTGCATCGCTGCCCAAAACTGGGCTCCAATATCTATTTCCTAATCAGCTACGCAACTCAAAAACCCAAATGCATCATCACGGGTTAATCTAAATCATCGTCATAAAGGTTTATCCCCAAACGTTTAGAATCGTTTTCGTAAGAGACCATGTTTGTACATTGCCATCGACTTTTCTTTGGCGTTCGGCAACTTCATTTTCCTCCTTCATTCCCATAGTACAAGAAGAAAGTACTTATCATCCTTGAATCTTCAAGTGTTTAAAGTATAATAAAAAACTAATGGTTATTGTATCTCCGTTTTAATACGTGATAATATTTTGTTACATAATGTGTAAAAGAGTAGTGGTAGTTTAAAGGCTCAGCTGTATATGAAGCGACCTAAAATAAATTACTATACACTTTATTTTCCTTTTATTATTTATTTCTTACACATCATATTCAATGAAAATAAGCGAATCAAAAAATATTGCGAGAGCCCCTCTCCTCCTTAACTGTGATCGTATTCTTTAAATGCTCCTTATCAGAGTGACATTAGAGACAATGTCAAAGTTCCGATGCGGTAGATTAGGAAGACATTTTAAGAGATTACGAATGACTTTTCAAAAACATTTTAAAAATAAAAACCGACATATTTATTTCCTAGAATAAATACTTGACAAAAAAGGTTAACTATTTTTTCTATATACTGCGTTGTTTTCAATCAGATCGACGAAATAAGTGGGGGCGGTTCTCTCTATCGCTTTCTAGCCCTTTGTTCTACCACCGCCCAGGCATCATCTTGTTACATTTTGGTCGAAAAAAATACCACCACTCTCCTAATTTTTCAAGTTTGGCATTTTCTGCAACATGTAAATAATGAATGAAAGTCGACCTCTATTTATCTATATAAAATAGCTATCAATAGAATTTTTTAATTTTTTATACACATAAGTACAGTTAACCCTAAATTTTCTTCATCTGCCAGATTCCTTAAATATGTTTAAAATGTTGCATAAAGCACATCGTAACTCTGAATTATGAGAAACGATTACAATTCTCTGGAATGAATTCTTTTGAGAAAATGCACTAAAGTGCATCTAAAAGTCTCACACTGCACACACTGTTTCAATCTCCTTTAAACTTATTGAACTCTTCGCTGATAAAGGTATTTTTAAATAAATAATTCAACACTGAGTTGGCATAAATAAATTCCATTATAGGTCAATACCTTGCTAATTATACTTTTAGTGGAAAATACTAGTTTGCAGAGTGAAAATGATTACTTTCTCGGATTAAAATAGTATGTCGTTTACTGGTGGAGATATTTTTGAGACCAGACTACACTAGTCTAGCATTTCCACCAAATGTTAACCAGAACCAGAACTTAATGTCTACAATCGTAAGTCCATCGTTTCTCATTCTGCATTGTTAAGTTATGCTTCACATTATTTTGCCATGGTTTTTTCTTCTCTTTCAGATATTCCCTGATTTTCTATTCGAGAAAAGACGAGGGAGAAACAGTATCACGTAACAGTGAGAAAACATGGCATGAATTTCGTTCTTTCAAAAGCAACCACGGAGGCTAATTTCTCATATATACCTACGTTTATAATTATTATTACCATTCAAAATTATTTTTTTGGCTAATGACGAAAATATTTTCATTAAAATCAGAATTTAAATTTGGAGTCCATTGCTGAGCATTAATGGACCTAATTTTTATTTATTTTAGTCAGGATCGAAGGTTAACTTTTCCATTTCGAACTTTGCACTAATCTTTGAACTATATTCCATTTTGTACTGAAAATGTATTTCCATAAAAAAATTCAGTAGAGTCAAGTATTATCAGATATTCTTATATTTACATTCTCATTGTTGCATTCTCGATCATGTACACCATATTTCAATAACTGTTCATCTTCATTGTATATTAATTTCGTATCTTTTTAACTTTTCGAAATACTTCTCAGTATAATCTATTTCTTTGAAATTTCGAGCAATTTCACGCTTACCTCGCGTTATTACCCTTGGTAACATGAAGGTTATATCGACGTCATTTTTTCCTACAGTGTTCCGCTCGCTGTTTCTCGAGGAAAGTCATTTACTGCAGCCTCAAATTCTACTTTTTTATTCGTCTCATCCGCTCTGCCATTGTGAGAATCGAGGGTTAATTGTTGTATGGATGCTCTTCCTCTATAGGGAACCAGAATACGCCAATGGTGGGGAGCGCGATAATGCTATTTAATAAAGGTCGCTGTTTACGGGTATTCCCTTGTACTACAATCTCAAGAGTATTTGAACTCCGGAGCTTTTTTGTCCAGCGAATAAAATAAAAGATAATTTGTGTGTGATAGATAATTCCTCAGTGATTCGCAGAGCGGTGAAGTGAAGTGAAGATGAATTGCTATGAAAGCGTGTACGGTGAAATGTTCATGTTAATTTGTAAAGTTTGTAAATTTTGTTAAGTTTTAAACTTCAGTAATGTTAAGTTAGTGTACACTGCCACCAAGTCTTCAACCTTTTTTGCAGAATTAGTAATAAACCTAAATTAAATTGTGAACAATCTTTATTACTGATTTGGATTAAAAATGAATTGACGGGAAACTAAGCCAACTCTGGCCGTGAGAGAGGTGTCATATATGTTAGAAGGGAACTCCAAACAATCTGAAGATTCGATTTTGACGAAAAAATGCAAATATTTTATGTTAGCCCGCAATTTCTGATACTTAATATTACGACTATTTTCTCATACTCATTGCGTCACTGCTTTTGACTCGGCTGATGACACGTGTCGAGGAAGATAGAAGCATCAGAATTCACGTGTGCTATTACAGATCAGTCAATTTTTGCTGCTTCAGGGCCATTTTACACACAAGACAGCTCCATTTGTGTTGCTGCAGACCACTCGTGCATCTGTGTGGTCTTTGAACAATATCTACATATAAATAAACAAGCATTGTTATAATGATTGTTATAACTATTTGTTTCGAAAATATCTTTATTCCCTACTGCTGCAATTCACTGAAAATGGAATTCAGGCAGTTCATTCTTGTCACGCTATTTTATTCGTTTTAATAAAAACGTTCCCCATGAAAGTTTGCCCGATCATTTCAAAGCCCAGCTGATATAAAATTCCACGATTCCATTTTTTAAACTAAAAAATTGCAATTTTAGTTCTAGTATTCACATTTAATCTTACAGTTCAAGACAGGTTTGAACGGTTTTAGGATACGGTTCAACATGAAAAAAGCGGACTTTTAATACAATATTTGACGACATTATGGAGAAGCGACCTCAGGATATATTGAAAAGTAAAGCTAGAAAACAAACGAAATGGAGATAAGGCACGTCCGAAATAACCTCTTCAATTACGTCCTTCGGAATGGTAGATTTTTTAAATTAAAATGTTATTTTGTAGTAAGTCCATCAATTAACTCCAAATGGTTGAAACATTTAGTTGAAAATTACCAATATCGTAATATTTGCTAAATAGTAAATGTAACTCTTAAGTCAATAGTTTACACAAAATGTCTAATCAGCTTGAGACCCCGCGGGTCCCTCGATGGATGACCGTGTGGGAACCCCCAGATACTAACGGCGCTGAACCTCTGGTCGGTGGTTAACGGCAATGACACCTGACTTGACGTATCACAGAGTATAACTAAAGAGCGATTTTCCTAAGGATGAGCCAAAGTGACAGCTAGTTCTGGCAACATAACTGAAGGTTCTGTGCTCGTTGTGCCCTTGAGCCCATAAGACTCCATTCCCGCATTCGTTCGTTTGCAGTTGGCTAACTTGTAAATGGCTTCGATGTTTCCTTTTGTGATGTCCTCGTCCGACAAAAATATAGTGCGCCGCGAGAAATAAATGAAATTAGGAGGTGCAGTGTTATGTGCTCTTCCGTAAAACTTCTTTTTTTCTATAACATAACATTAAATTTACTTTTTTGGTGATAAATATTATGTTTATTTGAAAACCGAGACGAATGCGAGATGCGTACCGGTGCACGTGTTTCAGGCTTAAACTCATTTTTCTTTCTATTTCCATTCGTGGCAGTTTTCTTTTACTGTTTGTGAGAGCGTGTTAAGAGATTTTCCACATACGTAATTAAATTTAAATATTTCCCGGACTCACGTACGTGCATATACCTCGGCGAAACTCTTAGACTTCTTCATACGGATGTTTTCACAGGAGCCATTAGCACTTTACGAAGAGGCATGACTGAATAGCTGTCGCGGCGGATGTATACTTCTTGAAATACATGTGATGTTCACTTGTTTTCACGAACTGTCACTTTGGCTCATCCTTAGGAAAATCGTTCTATACTAGTCGAGCACTTTTTCTTGATACTCCACAGCGGGGGGTTCCGGGAAAGGCGGGTTCTGTGTACAAACGAGCAGTGCTGTCAACTTCGTCGACAGAAAACAGCGTAATAGCGAGTCTTGGGCTGCATAATAATGAGAAACAAAGCAAGTTTTTTTTTTAACATTCTGAAGAAATAATTATTAGTTATAGAAACTATTGAGTAACAAGAAGTAGCACCGTGCGCACTGTTCATTAGAAACAGAAAGCGAAAACTGAGAAGTCCGCATTGTAAAAGATGAAGTTGGGCAGCACTGCAAACTGAGCCGTGACGTTCCGAACGGAGCTCATATTTCTACTGGGCCGTGCTGTGCCGGGCTGAGCCAAAATTAGGGAGCTGGAGGATAAAAAACAACAACAAAACGTGCGTGCATAGTACTCAACAACAACAACAACAACAACAACAACAACAACAACAACAACAACAACAACAAAAACGCTTGCAACGTCGTTATGCGGGTAACAGAATCGCAGTTTAGTTAGAAAATTTAACCTCAAAGCAAATTAACCCTTGAGAACATAAATAAAAGCGTTTGCCTGGCATATTATTCAACACCATCATGTTTTTAAAAACCTAACACGTATTTCCAAACCTTGTAACTTCAAAACAAAGGGTTCGATATTGATTGATTGTTTCCCCGTGCGTCAACTAATAAGGTCTTTAGAACCGTGAGTGAAGTGCATGCTTTTCTAAACGTAAGGTAGCGGTGATCTTCCATCGCTGAATGGCGAGATTCGGTGCCGATCTACGGCAGCTTGTGGGATATCTACCACCTGCAGGGCACCGACCCAAACTTGAAAAGCTCTAAGCTCCCCATTGGCATGTGTGTAAGTAAGGGGTGAGGATAGAATAATGATGAAGGATATATCGTACGCGGGGTCCGATTGTTAAGAGTACTGTACCGGCATTCGCCTGATGTTCATGTGAGAAGCCCCGGAAAACTACCAATCAAGAGTCGCTAGAATTCTCCTCCAGACAGAACCTGAATTCGGCCTAGCTATTTAGCTAATAACAAAATTCCTGCCACCGTCAGGACTCGATTTCTAAAATATCTCTGTTACAGATCCTGCGGTGTCATCAATCGATGCCCTGAAGCACTTAAGCTGTCAAATAATTCGAATTCAATAATATTCTGGAAAATTTATAATGTTCATAACTGCTTAAAAAGTACTCCGTGAACAGATAGAAAAATAGCACCATCATTAATTTTTGGACTTCTTTCCACCAACTCGCACTAAACTGTTGTCAAACTTGGTTTTTCGTAACTTACTATCTAGTGCATGTTTTGACCACATTATGCGAGTCAATTTCTTAATAACTATTTGTATACATTAATTTGATCGTTATTGTCTTGTTTTATGAAATTGTGGTCTATATTTCCTCTATTTTCAAGATCTCAGGTGAATCTACTGAACAGTTACATAAAACTTCGACAATTTTTTCTCTGAAATCTTGTGACGTTTCTTATTATCGAGCTGTACTTTTACATCAACAAATTACAAATTCAAAGTTACAAATTGTAAACTGAAGAACTGAACTCTTAGTAGAGAACAGACCTAATGACTACTTGGTGCATTGAAAACTTGAAGCCTACCATCGTTTTAAGGTGTCGTTTGTGAAGAATGTTTTCCAGGTTTTATCCCATATGCAGCCATATGGAAAAGTGTACGTTCACTGGGTATTTAAATGAAAAACATTTTTCATTTGTTTCATTTATGTAACATAAAATTGTATTACTTTAAAGTAATATTTATAAATAAATAAACTAAAATATAACGTTATTAGGTATTCAGCATACTTTTTAAACAAACATACTTTTTAAAAAAGGATTACTCTATGTGTTATTGTAAGATACGTTCAACCAGTGTCTAACCGGTAGCACTTCTTCCTTGTGCGGCCTTGCAAGATCAACTGATCAACAGGATGTGGCTGTTGGCTTCAACGCCTACCGAGTGCAAGTTGGCGTTCTTCCGCTCGTCTTTGTGGCGCTTGAAGGTAGTTCCAGGCGATTCGCGGCCCCGAGAAAGCCGGTTGTGTTGTGCAGACTATTAAAGTTTCCATGGAAAGAATAGTGAGATTCCTGCGTAGAGGCAGGTCGTTAAAGTATAGTTCCAATACTTAAGCGACAATCGAGTGTGCACGCCAGAGGTTGACAATGGATGAAATGAGTGGAAATTCTAATTTTATTTATTTATTTTACGTCAAAAAGCTGTTAAAACTGCGAATGACGTGCTATAGGGAGAAGTGAATTCCGTGCACATTTTCGAAATTCTGTGATCCCTACACTAAGTCATATACTACATGAATTTTGAATTAAAAAAAAACTCCCATGTAATAAAATCTATTTTCAAGGATAAATAAGCAATAAATTTTGGGCTCTTATCCATGTCCTTCGTCAAGGAATAATACTTCCTGCCGCAACAACATGGAAACGATAATTTAAATAACTATATTTCCCACTCAATTCTAGAAGACGTGCACAGAAAATGAAGTTACATTTATGCCCAGAAGCAAAACAAGGGGCCATCTCAGCATTTGCTCAATGGATTAGGGAACCGGACGAAAACCCCTCGAGAACCGACGAGAAACCTCGAAAAAAATCGAGATCAGTTTCCTGATAATCAGTTTCTTCAACCTCCGTTGCTTGCCGTTAATTTCAAGGGATCAAATTTTGAACAGTTTTGAGCCTCCTAGAGGGTTTTTTTTTTTGTGGTTTGCAAAAAGAGCATCACTTCTTTAACTCATTCGATAGAAAAGTGACGATCAGCTGAGTGTAGTGCCAATTCAGACAAAAATCATTGTAGTTAACATTATCATTATTGTCGCATTTGACTCTCTTTAATTCCTACTATTGGGTTATTTGTAACAATCTTGTTCTCTTGAAATTCTATTCATAACAATGTTAAAATTTATTTTATTCTTGAAAAATAATTTTATTTCACCTTATCAAAGCGGATTCCTAAAATACCGGTAAAAATGAAACTTGCAACGCATTCTTCAGTAACCAACCTCTTGTAGCGGTAACCTTGACAAAAGACATAAGAAATAACTTGCAGGAAACGCATACTTATAATTAGGGGGCGGATTTTGATGACCTAAAACATCGCCAAAAATGATCAACAAAATACTCTTAAAAAATTGCTTTAAAAATGCACTAAAATCAAAGAAAGATGACGTAAAAAATTTGTTTAAAACCATTTCGGATGAACAACTCAATCTCTCCGATAATTTACTGATGTAGTCGAGGCTGCTTCTTTCATTCAAGTGAACTTAGCTTGCAAACTTTTGGTTTGGACTGGACCAGGTTACCTGTCTTTAGTTATCGTGAAATCCGCCGAACCGTCAATAGCGCTGGTAGCCATCCCAGGAACCTTAAATTCCATACTCAACGGTTGACATTACAATTTCTGAGCGAAAAAATAGAATGGGCTACTCAGGAATTCTGTGAAGAACATTAAATGCTCAACAAATTTTGTTGCATAAATAATATTTCCGTAAATAGTATTTGAAGCTAGTACCATTAAAATATTAAAATCGATGCAAACCGCAAAAAATTATGTAAAAATTGTGAAAAAGGTTAAATAAATGACTTATTAGGTGAAATCGAAGAAAAGCGAAAAAATGACCTATAAAAATGGGTAATTTCCTTTCGTCATGACACAAAATTAATGTAGTCAAAGGCATTGTTTTAAAGTGAAAAGAAAAATAATGACATTTCATTTAAATCCGCCTCCTACTTATAATATTTAAAAACGTGGCCAACAATGGCTAACTCTTAAAATCCATCAGTAAGTGATGACAACCCGAAAATCCCAAGTTCGAATGAATGGTTGTTTACTAGATGAAACTAAGGACCACATGGTTCTTTTCTAAGCATCAACAATATCACATGACTTACAACCCGATTAAATTTAAATATTGCTGTATGCTGTAAATGTGATATGAAGCTATTGCAATGAACGACGCTTTTGCGCCTTCCATATAGTATGTCAGCTACAGCGGTGCACCCTCCGACCCAGACTTTTGAATAAGCACCACTTTGAACTTCGACCCTTCGTATTCCCGCTGTACAAACAGGGTCACAAACCCATTTCTATTCCTACTGCTGACTGAAGTTCCGAGAGCCCTGCCTTACCACAAGACACATTGGTTTCAAATTGTGCAATGCCAACCCAAGAGCACGATGCCTCAATAGACTAGCCACGCGCGTGGGACGCACGGTGTCCTTCCAAGTTCGAAAGAGGGGGAATCGCGAGGAACCTAGCATCATTACGAGGCCACGCAGGAGAGGAGGAAAACAGCATAGCACATGAAAATAGTACAAAATCACAGCACAGACGCGTACAAAATTATGGAAGGATTGGTCGTTATGAAATCACCTCATTATTCCGGCAGAATGATTCTCGAATCTGTATCACGTCCACGAATCGGAAACCTAAAACGCGGGAAGTTTCCAGAAGTTCCACACCGAGGAACTTCGAAGAGAGGAGGGTAGGAAGCCAGAGTTCATTGAGAGTAGATAGTAACGAACATGACGGCACCTTAGTCATACGTCGGCAGTTAAGCACGTCATCGTGCAAAATCTCAGTTAGGGATCGTTGCTCAATTCTACTCCAAACGTCAAAATTTACTCATTGCCAAATTGTGATTGAACTCTCCACTCTTCTGTGAATGACCACTCATATGATACGAGTGTGTTATTCTTACCATAAAGTAACTAGTCTAGCCTCGGTGACATGAAGCCCGCGCTCATGTGTGACGTACATAAGAGCGCGTCGCAAAAACGTTCCACTCCGCACGCCATGGCGGAGGCATGGATGGACGCTTCCACTGACAAATGATTAAGGTTAAATTAACTTAATTGTGCCGTTGAAAACTTTGTCGCTTCTATGCATCCAAGATTTTGTAATGAAAGAAAACATGGACAAAATTTTTAAGTAATATCATATTCAGTGAGTGATGGTGAGTGAAGAAATAGGTTAAAAATGCAAAAATCTATCTCATTGTCAATGCATGACCTTAGGATAAGTTGGATGCACACTGCGTATTTTTATTAAAAAATATTTTAAATTAAACTAAGCATTCACCGTTCTGGTAATGTTATTTCAAAAATGAGTGTGCGAGAGGGCGCGAGAGGGCGCGAGAGGGCGCGAGAGGGCGCGAGAGGGCGCGAGAGGGCGCGAGAGGGCGCGAGAGGGCGCGAGAGGGCGCGAGAGGGCGCGAGAGGGCGCGAGAGGGCGCGAGAGGGCGCGAGAGGGCGCGAGAGGGCGCGAGAGGGCGCGAAAATTCATTGCGGAAGATTATTTCTATTTTACCCATGAAACCCTTTGGGACATTTTTTTCAAAACTGATATTCCCCAATATGGCTGATGTCGCAGCCCCTTGAATTTGAAACCGATATTTGAATTTTGGGGGGTACTTTAAATGAGACCCTTAAGACATTTTCAAAATTTCAAAATAAAAAAAAGGTACATGTTTTTTCATTAAATTTTGTTGTTGGATAGTGTGAAGTACGTTTAAGAGAATGGTCCAGGTCTCATTTTCGTTGAAAAATCTGATTTTTCGAAAATTGCAAAAATTCAAAATTTTTCGATGTCTGCCTACAACTAGAATTATGAAGACGAATTTTATCCTGTAATAAAATCTGTCCCTTAAAGATAGATTTCGAAAGAAGGTAATGTAAAATTTTTCGAAAATTTGAATACTTTTCGCCTAATTTAGCGTGAAAATACGGGTAAGAAAGTACGTGCTGTTTTAGCACCACTAGTTACACGAGATAAATATAGTTTTCATTACTTGTACATATCTTGTCGTTTCAAAATCTCTTTTGCGGAATATTGACAAAACCACTACTTAAAGCAACAATTTATTTATATAATACAGTAAAATGTAATGTACACAGACATTCCAAACGTTAGTACATTCAAGGAATTAATGCTGTTTTTTCTTTTCTTTCTTTCTTCTCATCCTTGATAAACTACCTCCAGATTTTATTGAGCTCCGGAATACTCATCTCGCCCCCCTTTTAAATAATTGAGCCATGTTGAAAACACTATTTAAGGTATGTTCGCTTATTTTCCCCTTGTTCAACTTTGCCTCTCAAGGATTGTAACATATATTCATGAACGCAAATGCAATCACACATTTCATAAATATTAAAATTATTACATTCAATCAGAAACATTAAAATAAACGCCAAATTACAATTCAACATAATAAACAAAAACACTGAGTAACATTTAATAAGATTTTTTGCTGCCGCGTAATAGAAATGATGTGCATCTGCAAACGAACTACAGATTTGATTTTATAGAATTATCGTAGAAAAACTCTAAAACCATCCCCTCCTTCAACATTTAGCGAAATGGGAAATCCGTGTATCCATGCCGCCACTGTAGTTATGATAAACAATATCTGAAATACAGTATGCATACTCTAAATTTCGTCTACGAGATCATGGTTATCCCGGTCAACCAATCAAGGTGAACAGGATGGATTCACGTCCGGGATTTTTTCCTCGTATGTCTCCTCACAACTAGTCCTACTACTGCCCTGGTCATTATTTACATTATTAATAACTGTAATTAGACCCGTGTGATTGCGAATACTTCTAGTCGACACTCTTGCCAACCTGCTCCTGCCAACATTCAGAACATGGCACATATGAAATTAATGCTGTACGAAGATTGTCCACAACACCTACCAGAACGTACAAAATAGTATTGCAGGCCAGTTGCCAGTTTGTACATTAGCACGCTTCTGAAATTAGCTTCTATTTTAAAATCGAAATAAATCAATTTAATTCACAAAGGAAATAATTTGACTTAAAGATATAATACACTGAGCTGACGAGGTTGAACTGAGACTTGTTTAATATTATTCTGAAATATAGAACCAATTGTGAATGTTTGTTTCATTTGAGCCGACCCGCTTTATTTGTAACTCCGTTACTCGGGGGAGTTGCATTATATTCTTCCTTTCACCTGGGTTCCTCGCCCAATGTCTTTCCTGCCTAAAGCTCAATCATCACCGAAGGAAAGCAAGACCTGTACTCTTCACTTTCGCCAACATCTTATGTAATCCATTCCCAATGTTTAAACAATAAACGCCCGCACATTAGACCTGTTTTTGGGAACATTACAAATATACTTTAAAATCAAGCGATCTATATTGTTAAAATTACAACCATGCTGAATTTATAAATTTTCAATTTATATCTCTTCTTTGTAAACTCGTTTTTCACAGTTTGTTTGGGACTTTAAAACATTCGCCTTGCTTCAAAGACAGTAACAGCAAAGCACGATACATTTTGAACAACAGTTATTTTGCAAGCCATATCCATCCGAGAACTATCACAAATTACATTTAGGAATACATTGGAACGCATCATTTTCGTGCGCCGGTTAGGACTAAAAAAATACAAGTGCCGTCTCTTTCTAAAGCCATAACTTTGTAATTTCGAGATGAGAATTAACTGAATGTCTAACAATCTTTTAAAAAAGTGGAGTCTTCTTCCTTGTAACGAATCGACTCCTGACGTTGCGAGATCTGTGAACGATAGCAAGGAACGAGTGGCGGGAACGAGAGCATTCTGTTTTGTAGTTCAAATGGGAATGTCACGTTTTCATTAATTAGAATAGTATTTTGTCATGAAATTCGTTTGAAATTTCGTTTCACATAGGTTCAAGGATGTTTCATGTTAATCACGTAGGCTGAAGGGCGTCATGAACTTCGACATGTGAAGTGAAGCGTCAACTCGCCTTAAAGCTTGAGGTTATATATTTGCTTGCGGGCCCATGTAGCCACGCCATTCTGCTTGCGGGCCCATGTTGTTCACCAGGCTCTCTCGGAAAAGAGCCGACTACTACACGTTACTTACTATAAGGAAGAAGAGCCAAACTCTCCAGTTAAGTTTATGTCTGACAGCCATTCCATATTTTTACACAATTTTATAAGCAGCTGTGCAGGACAAGACGCGGATTATAATTCATCCAAGCACCTTACGAGCGTCTCTAAAAACATCTCCACGAAACCAGTTGTCCTTGCTGACCTTCAGAATCGTTAGACACTATATCCGCTCGCAGAAATTTAACCGGCAAGCACGACCTACCGTCAGCTGTCAAGCAGTTCGACACATCGCAAATTGACACAAGGTGTCAAATGACAGTTCAAGCACTTCGTTTCATTCGGGAAATCCCCGTCGGAAACTGGATTAGTACCCGGCGAGATGTCAGAAAGTAACGACTCGTAAGCATTAACATCGTGCGTGCGGAATGTGAATAGTCAGCTGTCCAAGAGCCGAGAACACTGATCAACCGATTCCCACCACCGCTCCAACAGTTTGTTCACGTAAAGAACAACTCGGCACTTAAAACGGTATTCGCACCCACGGTAGTGGGAGGAAACTCGCGGATAGAATACCGCAAACACAGAAAGAACAGTCAGCTGTCTACACAGCACCACATCGCGAATTGTCACCCACCGCCCAGTCAATCGGTACGAGCAGAGAGCAAACCACGAGGGGAGAGCGCAGAAGGAAGCAGCCCGCAGTCAGGGGGCCGTGGCGGTGGCGGCGAGTGGAAGGTCCGCGCATGCGCCGAGCGCGTGGAGGCCGAGGCTGCCGCCCGCTGAGGCACTCACCTGCGATCCGGCGGCGCGCGCTGCGAGGACTGCCGCGAACGAGGAGCGCGCTCGCTCAGTCGCTCGGCGCGGCTGACCTGCCGTGACGTCACGTCCACCGGGCGCTGACGCATTCTCAGCGCCTCCGCGAAGCGCCGCCGCCGCCGCCGCCGCCGGTGTTACCCCTGCCATCGCCCCTGTCACGCATGCATCAGCTCCGAGGACCCCGCGTCGTTGCCTTCAAGCTCATTGAAAACGTATCCTTATACTGACAACTGGCTTAGCGTGACGTCACCGTCCGGTATTTTCATCTTTAGAAGTTTTATTTGTGCGAGTTCATAGTAAACACTAATTGACTGTACTGGGAGCGGTAGCTCAGTAGCAACTGATGTCACTGCAGCGCCTCTGACCGCGAGGTCCTAGGTTCGAGTCCTGACGGCGGCAGGATTTTCGACCCTAGCTTTTCAGCTAGGTTCACTAACTACACTTACACCAACATGCACTACACTACCACATATTCCGGGAGACCGGTTGGGGACTTAGAGCTTGTCCCAGCTGCGGTGGTGCCCCGCTGGTGGGGAAGTCCTGGTAAGGGGGAAACCCCACTAGCCGACGGTAGGTCGGCGCCGGATCTCGCCATCCAGCGGGGGAAGATCACCGCCATCTTCCGAGAACAAACATGTACTACACTTACGGGACTAATGACCGAAGCAGTTGACGCGCCCGGAAACACGAAAAAATCAATCAATCTATAAATTGACTGACAGCGCGGTGCTGCCAGGCAGAACACTTCGCCCCCGCCAGCAACGCCACTGAGGATGCCTGCCAGAGTTGCAGGCGAAACGTATGGACAAGTCTCCGTTAGACCACGGCCTACAAACCCGGAAATGTCAAATAATGAAAACCTATTGTTTTAATTCTTGTTTAAATTTTTGACGCATTACAAAATTCGCTTTCAGTTCCGACAATCAGAATAATCAAGTACTAACGATTTACTTAAATGTCTGAAACAGAATAATAAATTCACAACGTTTTACCAATGTTCTATCATTAACAAGCTTTAAAACCATCAAAAACATGTGTTTTTCTAGATTTTTTCAAGAATGTCCTAGAAAAAATCGGGTAAGAATTGTGCCAATCGATTTGTGTTGGCTGAGTGGAATTGACAGAGCTATTGATCACTTCTGTAGGTGCCGTACGTAACCAAAAATTCGTTTTCGTTAATTAAAAACAAACACGGAAAAACAACACGTTTTTATGGAAATTTCTTAGAATTTTTCTGAATGTTTCGGAAAAAATTAATAGTTCCCCATCAATAGAGCGAGACGCGCCAAATGGCCCCTCATTTGTTTTGATAGGTAGATCGAAAGTGGTCTAACCGTGAGACACGAACGGGTGGACAAAAAATACGCGATTATTATATTAGGATATAATATGGTTCTTCGAAAAGTATTGATTCAATTAAAAATGTAATAAGGTGAAAATCTGACACAGATGCGAGGCTCTGAATTCTTTGTCTTCGAGCTCATTGAAAATGTACCCTAACAGTTCCGACAGAATATGATCATAAATATGATTGCAAAATGAAAATTGTGACATTTACTCGAGAATAGGTCATTCAATTATTAAAGACAAATAGCTCTGGAGAAAAAGCAGTGGGATGGACAAGTTTGGTAATTTTAGGACTTAAAGTTGTCATCTCTGAGATGAGCCCTGATAATTTGAAGGATCAGCATTTTCGTGTTCATAACCTCAAAATTAAGTTGAACGTTGGGAAGTCCACTTGAAAATTCCACATTGGTTGAACAACGTTCTGTGATTCATTTTGTACTTGCTGGAGGTAAAAAAACCGTTAATATATAATCTCGAATGACTAAAGAGTATGGTGAAAGTTGTAAGAACTGCGAGAATTTTTACAAGTGGGTAGAACAGTTGAAAAGTGGTCAAGGCTCAGTGACTGACAAACATCGTTCTGACCGCATCAGCAGGAAAAGTCACGTTGACTGTGTTCGGAGACGCTGTAGGTGCATTTTTTGTGATTATCTCTAAGAACAGCGTAAAATAAACAGCCAATACTGATCAGATATGCTTTTGAACAAGGTGAAGCCAGTCGTGAGAGAGAAACGTCGTGGATCTCAGAGGAGAGGTGTGACTCTCCAGCAAAACAACGCAGTCCTAACTATTTCCATTTGTTTTGTCCACTGAAGGAGGTATTACGTGCGAAGAAGTTCAGAATAACGACGTTGTCAAAAAATTTATGGGAAATTGGTTGAAACGCCAAGATGAAGAGTTATTTGCAGCTTTTATAAAAAAAGCTGGTAACTCGTTTGCACAAGTACATACATGTTGTTAAGGATTATATTAAAAAGTAGGAAAAGTCTTGTTATGTAAAAATAATCGTTTATTTCTCCAGACCAATTTGTCTCTTTAATTATTGAATGCCCGTCGTAAAACAAACAAAATATTAAAAAACTAACACAACACAAAATACGATTAGATATTATTCAATATCCACTCAATATTAAAAAAAGAAATATTTCGGTTGCTAACTATGTCGCCTCGTAATTAGCATAACATAGCATAAAATAAAACGTATAATTGCTACATGCTATTTATTGTTGCCATTGCAATTCTCTGTCACTTCTCCGATGCGTGCTGTCATGCAAACGTCTTCTGAAGTCAACATCCGATCTTATTTCTTGAAAATATGTTTTGAGACTACCCATCTTTTACACAATTACTTTTGTTTATCTCATCAGCCTGTATGCAATTTACTTTCTCTGATATTTACCTATCTTTCCTTTCCATCATAGCGACTGAGATGACTCGAGGTAACAATTTTTGCTTGTTCAGATCCAACTTGATCCAGAGCTTTCTCTGATCAATACCAGGCCTGTGGCGGAGCAGTCCCTTAACAAGCGGACCACGCGCGATCTTTTCCTTCTTCATCGTTGTCCTTTCCACCCTTTTACACATACAAACACACTCACGCACACACTTTGACACACATTCACAGACTTATTCACACGTACACACACTTATACACACATACACAGCTATACACACATACACAGTTATACACACATACACAGTTATACAAACATACACAGTTATACACACAGACACGTACATGCACTACACAGCTACATGTCGGGGCCACCCGAGAGCTTAGAGCATGTCCCGTCTGGGGCGGTGCCCCACTGATGGATATACATGGAGGGGAAACACACCAGTTGATGCCGTCGACGCCAGGTTTCATGTTCTAGCAGGGAAGGAACACCGCCATTTTCTGGGATATAATATGTACTACACTTACAGCATTAATGACCATATCAGTTGATGCGCCCTAAAGCACGAGTCATTGTCATAAATATTGTCGAAATCTCTTCTTACCTTCCTTTGTTACTTCTGTAACATAGTTGGGATTTCCGCGTTGCTTCTGCTATGAATTTCCCAATGCCACTTTTCAGGTAACAGAAATGATTTTCCCGTTCATCCACCTACGTTTTTGTGCTATTACTATATTTTCCGTCACTGTCTTTCATTTCTTTTGATCTTCATCGTTTCTCCCATTAGTTCTGCATACCTCGGTTGTTCTACTAGGAATTAATAAGTACATAAAAGAGAAAGAAAAGTAATTTTTTATTAAAATGTGTGGGTTTTTAGAATTCTAGAATGTTTAATATACTACTTAGTATTACGTTTAAACACATCCAATACTAGCATTTTCAAGTTACTCAAAATCCACAAAAAACATAATTTCATAGGACTTAATGAAATTTTACACAATTAATTTCCTAACCCTATCCTGCTGAAAATAATCCTAACTTTAATAATAATAATAATAATAATAATAATAATAATAATATCGAATAATTAATTTAAATATAAACATGTTCTAAAAAGAAAGAATTACATCCAACCTAATCTCTTTTGAAAGTATTGATACTCGGTGGGACATTCTCCAGAACTAATACAGGTAATTTGTTCCAATTTTATATTTTTTATTAAAAATTAAAATTACCTTCATCTTATCTTTGTTTTCTTTACCTAATTTTCAGTCTTAATACTTCTGCACAGTGTTTTGGTAATCTTACCCGCACCTCCGTCCATGAAGAATCACTTCGTGTTGCAATAAAGTGCAAAGTCGCGAATTCTCTTTGCGTTTCCCTAAAGACTCCCCCGGTGTAAAACCAGGATTAAGGTTTCCTCTCCGAACAAATTTTATTTTTTGAGTAATTTTTGCACTTTTTTGAGTGATTTTATTTGCTTTAAACGATAAGGGGCCCAACATATGGAGCGGTAGCTGTATATCGGTGTAGCGGCAGTAACGGTCATACCAGAGCTGTGTAACCTAAAAATTCCCTCGATCTTTCACTTCCTGTCCTTATTACCCTCATCACAAAATGTAATGCTTTCTACTCCATTTCACTATGTATAACTACGTTCATATGAATAACTATGTATTAACACGTTCTACCCAAACAAGATCCTCATTAATATATTTTCCAAATATTCACAGCACGTAGCCCGCAGAATATCCTGATTTCCCAACTTACATTTGATGCCTGCGGTCTTTCTAGATCGTGGAAATCTGATAAACTCGCACTTTCATGTATTTAATTTATTTTGATTTCATTTGTGGTTGATCATTATTCCAGCCAATCCAAATCAGCCTGCTTTATTAAAATTTCGAAAATGAACAATTACAATATGTGTTCTGCATGTTTAGTAGTAAATGTGAGGTATTGTAGGTAGCGGTAAATAACAGTCTTTATTTTCATTTACTCCATAGTAGTGAAAATGGACTTAACATGATTTACCACTTAACCACTTTTATTTAACCCTATAATAATTACCACTGCCATCAACATTTGTGCCACTAACATTTGTGGGCACATCCATGGGGATGACTTCCCTTCCTCTCCTTCATGGACACCATTTATATAGGGGCTCTAAACTTAGCGTCGGCAGCATTTGGAGATTAGGCGAGCACTGGAATCACTAGTGAAAGGGGTCGAGAAAAGTTTGAAAGAATTGTCGTGATAGTGAAAGGATTTCAACACTTATCTCACACATTCTTACATAAAGTTCAGCAGGTGGAAAGCAGATGTATGCTTGCACAAGAACAGGTGTTTACCTGTATTTGCATAAAGGTTGTTGCCGATTTATGTATAATTATGTAAACGATTAAGTGAAAGGTTGTTTGTCCAGAAATCAATACTATGTGTTCACAGTTTAGGCAACAACGTTTCTGCATGCACAAAAACGTTGTTTAAGAAATGAGACTAAAGGTATCCAAACGGTGCACTATCAATTCCGGCTCGCGAGCCTCACTCGTATCATTCTAACGACCCCAAATCGCTTCCTTTGTGGAACGATGGAGTTGGCAGAGGTGGCGACCACGGCTGAATTAATATCGTCAGGGGCCTAAACAAGACCAAACTGTAAGCCCCGTTAGTAATATTGAATCTGAACTCACGTAAACAAAATAAATATGAAAATAAAAGTATATATAATTGTCACCTTACCCGTCACCTTGTTGGATGCACTTACGATCGGAGAATATGTTCCGCAGACGTACAGCTATCCAAATTGTGACCATGTTACTGAGTAACAAATGTATTTTAATAATTAAATTAGTTCAAAGAATTGGTCGCCCCGACCGGGATTCGAACCCGGGCCTTCTGGTTTACGCCCAGCTGCTCTAGAGAGGTGAGAGCAGCTGGGCGTAAACCAGAAGGCCCGGGTTCGAATCCCGGTCGGGGCGACCAATTCTTTGAACTAATTTAATTATGAAAATAAAAGTAGTTCATTAGCCTCTAGAATGGCTCATGGGTAGCGTACTACCTTCATATGGTGTAATCCCGGGTTCGATTCACGGTCGAGGAAAAAATATTGTACTTTTCCTTTAAAATCGCCTCAGTTTCTATAGCTGTGTGACAAATAAATGTACATGCAGGCGGGGTTTGCTAGTTACGGTGAAGAGAATATGTCATATTCGCCACATGTCTCTCTTACCCCCAAAGTGTGGGAATCAAATTAGGCCCACGACTGGAGGACACCGTTTGCTAGCCGGCAAAGTTGGATAGTGGACCCAAAATACCAAATGTATACGTACAAATAGATAATTTCAATTTACAAATTGTTTTATGTATTAATTCATTTAAATGTGTGTGTAGTACACGTATATATTTTAACTTCCGTTTTCATTTTTGTATGGCATTTTAAAAAATCCATTATCTAGTTTTTTAAATCTTTATTGTACTTGTACACAAAAGTATGATTATCTATTATATTATAAATTTGAAATGTGTATAATTATTTCTATGTATTCGTGAATTAGCAAATATTGTTGAAACAACTATTGGAGACCCTCTATTCACTGGTAGTCATGGGTATGAGTTTCGTCTGCATTTGTCATTTTTCTACTGGCGGCAACGGATTCACAGGACCTTGTACAGCAGGAGACAGGCCATTCAGCCTCGTTCACTGGTGTATGTACTGCTTTAGGGCTTTCATTCCAGTTGGTTTTCTTACAAAAGAAACTCCTTATTGCATGCAAGCAAGAAGAAATAAACGAAAAAAATGTATAAAATTGAACTGCTGGGTGGTTTGCTAACGCCTCCAATATATTACTTTCACTGATAACTATCGGCCATCCCTAAGAGTTGTATTCTTTGGAATCAAAGACTTCGAACCAAACATTTGATTTTTTTTCAAAGCATGTGTAATTACCGCCGTCCTTCAGTTAAAGCAAATCTAAAGTACTCAAATACTTTTCGTAAAATCAAATATGAAGTAACGACTTGAGTAGCGAATAATGTCATAAAATGGCATTAAGGGCCTTCTTAATTTCCAGAGGTTTTGCCTTTTTCGAAACACTCGGTCGCCGCTCCCGCTAAAACCGCACTTTTCCTATTCTTTAAATTCAAAATTTCATCCTATGCATCATTTTCTTCTCCAGCTTCATTTTTTTACATTACTACTTTCTACTTATACACTGACCTCAAATTTGCATTCCCATCCTCACCATCAAAATTATTAACAGTAATACATTTTTCTGTACATTATAATGTAATTGTTTGCTATAAAATAGACAAAAAATAACCAAGGGTGCTTCAGATAAAATATACTTCAGATAAATATACTATCATTGTGTCGTTATCATTATTATCACTATTACAATACATTGGTCTTAGGCATACATATAATTTATGTTTAGAACTTATTATACTTTTTTTTGTTCTTTAATACCGTCAATATTGTGTTTTGAATTACTTGTTCTGCTACCTTACACTGTTCTTGTCTGGTGTTAAAATTGATAGTATGTTTATGTAAAATGTTAAAGTATACTAAACTTAGCATTCTGATTATGCCTCTGGAGTACTCTTTCCGCTATTTCTTCTGCCTCCTGTTCTTCCCTTCTTCTCCCTTTCCCTTCCAGATTTCTCAATTTTCCTTCTTTACGGCCCTTTCTCCTAAACGTCTTTTCTCTTCTCCTTCACTACTATATTTATCGTATTCTGCACTATTAATGATCGGCCCTAAACCGCCATCCTGATTGAGGTTTTTCTGCTTTTATTCAATCGCTTAAGGCGTTCACCGGGGTGGTCCCTTGTTTTGCACTACCAGTCATAAATGTATATCTTGTCCCCCAAGTTAGTCTCTCCCATCTATTTCCTCCTTCGCATTTTCATTTTCATTTATGTTTCTCCTCTGCTCATTTTTCCCTTCTCTTTCACTTCTAGTACATATCGGTAATGTTCGGCCCTAATCCGTCATCCTCATTGAGGGTTTTCTGGGATTACTCAATCGCATAAGGGCCTGCCGTAATGGTTCCGAATTTTGCTCTCCCAGTTCTAAATGTACTGGTTGGTACTACTGTGTATAATTATATATTATATTATATACTGTATATACCTTACATATTACTACTGTGTATAATTATATATTCAAGAGGTGAGGCGCAACAGCTGGCCCTACGGCCTGAGCCTCGCTATTAATAAAGACTTTAATATTATTATTATTATTATTATTATTATTATTATTATTATTATTATTATTATATAGTCAAATATTAAGCGTATGCATGATAAATGACAATTAATGTAAAATATAATTATTTTAATATTAATTTTATAAATTGCACAAAATGCTGTTACTAGAGGGCTCCATAATTGGTCATCCTTAATTTAGTCCAACTCCAACATTTCCACGTCTTTTGATGACTTTATTTCCTTTTCTTCTTCCTTCTTAGAATTCTGAGGTAAACGGCACTTGAGGCTACCGCCTCATTTCTCAACCCGACCCTTTGTAAAGGTGTGTAACAGATCTTACAGTAAAAAGAAAGTGAATTCAGTACTTCTTTCCTCCTGTTAAGAACTACGCACTGAGAATATGGTTCCTGGGTGAGGGTGACGACAGCAGGAGGGAGTATGATGCTGTGTGAAGAGCTAACGGGTAAACGCATCCTACGTCACGTCGAAGCTTGTTTACATATGCGCGTTCTCGGGAAGTCCTGAAACAGTGGACTCCCCAAGAGAGTGATTTAGAATATCTTATGAGGCATTCATCAGCGGGCTTTTTGACGTTGCTCGGATAAAGTCCGATGATGACTTAGTCAGTGACAGTGCATTCGTTTCGATGAATCTTCACAAATGATGGTAGTCGGGAAAGGATTTTTTAACATATTTGTAGCTAAATGAAACCGTAAATTATTTTTTTCACAGAAAACCATTATTTTAACAAATCTCTTTCGTCTCTGAGGGAACCATTTCAAGAATTAGAAATTAAAAACGTTTTGAAGTCTGAAGGTCAAAAAATTAATAAAACATCTCACGGGCAATTTCAATATCATACAATTTCAATATCATAATTCAATATTCACAATTTCAATATCATACAATTTATCACAGTGGCAGAATAAAAAAGAATACGCATAACAAATGTTATATGTACGAAAATGTTCTCGGACTATTTTAAACATCTGAGTGAGAATCGTGAAATATCTTAAACAGAGCTTTACTGCCATTTATGTAAGAAAAAGAAAGTTCTGTCGATTTCCATAAATGGAACTGCGCTTCTCAATAACCTTCCGCTTTATGCTAGACGCAATGTTCAACCACTGCAGTGTCACGACCGCGAAATAACTACCACAGTTATTACAACACCGCAAACGTTGCTCAACTTACACATCACACAAGCATCCTGCGGTACAGCGGTCTGGCCAAATCACACTGCTGCTCGTTTTCCGCGGTCGAGCATCACGAAAAATATCGCGGTCACCCAGTCGGACTCTCATTAATTGACACTTTCTTGAGCGGTTCCTTTAATCAACAAATCCTCTGACATTCTCGAGCGTTATCTGAAGACATATCGAAATTAAAATCAGGTGTGATTTCCGACATCTATTTAAATATAATTTTTCGTTTCATACCAGCAAGCCGAGGGTTCTTCGCATCTGGAATAGTGAACACTTACAATTCCATTCTACAATTGCCGTACTGAATTATATGAATTGTTTACTTCCATGTTGTTAAAAAGAAAATAATATATAGTGAAAAAATCTTTTTAGAAGCACATTGGCTCCGACGTGTATTAATATTTTAATTTCTTTACTGTTTGATTATGCAAAATGTTCGTTTTAAAAACAACCTGAAACAAAATTAAAATTGCGAGTTTTATGTTAACGTTTATTGATAAACTTTATTTAAAGACTCATATCTGCTCTCTGGGAAAGAGAGTAAACATACGCAGTTTTTAACTGTTTTTTGACGTAAATAAATAAATAAATAAATAAACATTTATTTGGGAAAAGAAAAACGAAATTAAAAGACATTAAAACATTAAAAGAAAGAATTGCTTAGTAAGAAAATATTAATACAAGTGTACTAAAAATGTGTAATTACAAATATATTGAAGAATTTGTCATTGAAGAATCTTTCTCATCATCAGTATATTTTCATAACAAGAATAATATTTTTTTTAAATACACGTGAATGTCCCCTTGCCTTACCCTATGCTTCGCATTGCTTTCAAATGTAGAGTTAAATGACAATTTATAACTCCTGACGTCGTCGAATAAATTAACAACTTTCAGCTTGTGGTTTTGATACGTTACTTAATATTCTCCAACTCTCAACGATCTTGCGTAGATTAACAATTGACAACTTTTGATTTTATCTTGCTGGTCAAAAATTTCAACTTCGGATACCGAGTTAAGTAATAATTTTCACATGACTTTCCTTCGAATACATTTTAAAATAATGTACCGTGAATCTTCGTCTTATTTTTCGGGCACTGGCTCTGACATTTTTTAAAAAGTGAAATTAACATCGCCAAGCGGTGGAAATTTCTGGAAATCGTTGATGTCATCTGACTTGCGTAAAGGAGCGTGTTAACGTCTCTGCCATACGTCAAGTCACCTGAATTGCGACTCTTGACGCACTTCCAAAGTGTCCAACTTATAAAAGCGGTCACATCTTGCATTTAGTTTCAGTCACTTCCTTGCCTTTGTCCTTTGTGGCTAAATACCACGCTTTCGGAAGCAGAAAGGAGACGCAAGCTCTAAAACGTTCTCAATCGTTTTCATTTAACCTCTTTTCTCCTTGACGTCACCAAAGAATTGTACGCAATGTAAGTACTTATTTCAGATGGTTTTTTTTCTAGCGCTTACTTCAAGCCTCGCACCCGGAGAGAAGTGTCATCGACTAACAGGGACTCTGGCCACCTGCGATGCGTGACGTACTGCAGTTTCTCTGCCTTGAAAACTTAACACATGGGTTAACTTGGCTATCCGGGAGACGCCGCGTCCAGGGCACAGGTGCCGACGTTTCGGTCGCCATTCTGCGACCTTCTTCAGGGCGTAGTACTGCGCGGAGATGGGCTGCGCACGGGTTTATATTCAGTTTCTGTCCCGGATAGCCAAGTTAATCATGACTCCGGCCGCGGAAGCCTACGCTCTCACTTAACACATGGGCTGCAGTGGAGTAGGACGTACGTGAAATTCTAATGACTTCCACAGTGGCATAATTAGTAAAATATTGTTTAAGTTTTCAATTCCATTATGTGAAGTATGTTCCTCTACGACGTGTATGGATATTTTGTCCTAATTAAATGAAAAAAATCAGAGATACTTTAATTTCTTAGCACGTACCTTGTAAAACATGTTCGAGTACACAGATATCTCTCTCCTGGTACACGTTTTTTTAAACAAAGCAATGTAATTTTGCGCTTCTATGACCTCTGAACCTTTGCAGTGCATTGTCAAACATTCTCCGCTTCATGGAAATCCCGTACTTTGAATCAAGGATGAGTCGATGTTTGGAAAGTGGAAGTAATCGCAACATGTTAGCTCATGGTTCATAGATCTGTAACGTGATCGAAATCAGACAAACATTTCTTACAGCTCATTGTCTTATCGCCCTTCCGGCAGCACGCCAAGAAACGTACAAGAAACGCCAAGAAACGTACGTAAAGTATCTTCAAATTCTCCAACACTCGTGGGAAATCGACGGAAGAAAGGAGACTTTTCAGTTTCTAAAGACTCATAATATAAAATGTAAGTGCCCATTGGCCTGTTTTTGTCTCCCGAAAAGGGAGATTCGTTAAACATTTGTTTTCAGAATATCATCAAATATAAAAAGTAAACATTAAAATAAAAGCTCATTTTTATTTCTCGACCCTCAGATCTTGAAGGTACTTAAAATTATCAAGACGAAAATTTACAAATTATTTTTATTTGAACTCAATTTTTTCTTTCATTGCTTATTAAACATCTTAATCCTTCATATAAAACAAAACAAAAAAATTCTTTCATAAATAATTCAGGATTCAAGGGTTAAAGTATGCTACACGAAACTTTAAGAATTTAAAAAGCTGAAATGAAAGTGGCTTTCTTCTATCAAATTGTGTGTTTTGTGGTCCATTCCTACAAATAATTTAAAGAAAACTACAAAAAATATTTACCCTGGCTGAGATTTCAATCCGGAAAATGCAAATGGGAATCGCGAAAACTACGCTATCTGGACACCATAGAAGCAATATTCGTCTTCTGGGAGATAACATATTTGCATTAATAATATTTCTTGTAATATTCCAATTTTCCACTCAAAATTACGCGAAAACTAATATTTCTAACTAAGCAATATTTTCCAAAAAACGTGTACACATTATTTCAAGATATAATTTTGAAAAAGAGATTTCATGGAGAAAAAATTGTAACAGGGCAACTGCACAGCTTGTGAGTTTGCAGCGGAGATTGCACGGATCATCTTGAAGTTTCACTACTGTATTATGATAATTAATAATTATAGATACCTTCAGTTCAAATCTACTGTCAATATCTCGATGCTGATGACTAGGGAGCGGATTTCCATGTAATTACATGTTTTTACAGGAACTAGATACCTGCATTCAATAAATTTATTTAGTTTATAAGATATTCTGACTGAATTAGAACTATTTTTATTTCACATATTTTTACATATTTTACCTATTACTCTATATTTCATTACATTTTAACATATTTATGCGTCTAAACAGAACATTTCAGATGTACGTTTGTAATATATGTTACAGAATCATCTTTGTTGCAAATCAAATGCTGTTGCGCTTCTATAACCATCGTTTCTTCGCCATGAATTGTCAAACTTTCCCCCTCCCACTTACTGCGTACTCGGAGTCAAAGATGAGTGGATTTTTGTGATCAAAAGAAATTTCAACCACGGTCTTGCTAGTGTTTCAAACAGCACATTTGTTAATCGATCGAAAACTAACAAATATATTTTAGAGAAAATTACCTTACCGCGTTTATGGATTGGGGGGGGCGGGTGTATATTCCCTTTAATCCCCTACCAAAGGTTCCATCTCTGGCTACACGACTGTACTGTTCACTTGAACACCGTCTCCTCGAAACATTGTAATATACTCTGGATGTATTTTATATTTCGAATAAATTCTTATGTGTGGTGAAGTCTAGTGTGCAATTCCTTCTGTAGAGGTACAACCTACTTTCAGCCACTCCGAATCCTTGTTAAGAACTGATCGGCGACGCTCTATGCTCGAAAACTGCTTGTAGAGAACAATTTTAAATACAATAATGAATTTTTATTTTACATATTTTCTATTTTTTCTTACACGTTTTGGAAAAAATAAGTACTATATATGTACATATTTTTCATTTTTATTAAAATAAATTCCATTCTTTACTATTGACTATAGTTCATAATTGACTTTGCCGCAAAACTGTTCGTTTAATACTTTGGCAGATTGTCATTTGCGTTATAATTCGCACGTCACAGAAAAGTTTTGGATGTGATAAATGCAGAAATTCTACAGTTAATATGAATTTTTGCAATATCTGACAATATGAAGATGAACGCGAGCTGATCCTAGCTTAATCCGACCTAGTCACAAAGCTCCTCTCGAGACTCCGCAACCGTTGGAACTGGAATCTCAGAACTTCCTACCGGCAAGGGTGACTCAGGTTATCTAGCGATGCCTCTGCAATGCCTCTGACCGGGAGGTTGTAGGGTTCGAGTCTCGACGGTGACCGGGATTTTGATGCGAGCTAGACAGCTAGGGCGAAGCCAACCTATAAATGGAGGAGAATTCTAACGGCTGGCTGTATCGGTAGTTTTCCGTGGTTTCTCCGATCAACACCATGCGAATCCCAGAGCAGTACCCTATCAAATGGGCCACGGACCGAGCACGATATTTCCTTCGTCTACCTTGTACTTACACTCACAGTCACATGCACGGTGTCGGGGAACAGATGGGAGCTTAGAGCTTGTCCCAGCTGGGGCGGTGCAACGCTGGTGGGAGATACCTGGGTAGGGGAAAATCCCGCACGTCGACGGTAGGTCGGCGCCGGATCTCACCATCCAGTGGGGGAAGATCACTGCCACCCCCCGCAATAAAAATATAATGGTCTTGGCAGTTGATGCGCCCGAAATCAGCAATCAATAAATCAAAACCAGGACCTCCCGGCCTGATACGCTGAAGCGGCAATGGTTGTCATTGAGCCATCTAAGACTGTATTTTGTTTTTAATGCTAGAGATATAGAAGGCAATCCAAAGATCTCTCAGTCATTTGGAGAGCTCGTGTTCACTTGAAATGGATGAATATGATGGAACTTTACTTCAAGGTTTGTTTGCTAGGCATATGGTACATTGTTCAGAAAATGAGTCAGATAACCTCCTGAATGTTTGAACAGGTGATTCCTGTTATGGTTTTTTTACTTCAATAATGAATCTACCTTCGTTTCTAGTGAAACCCTACTAGTCTAATCCAGTATTCATGTTACGATTAGTATTCATTTATAGATCTTGACTAAATTACATTGTTTCTTTCTGGGTATTCCTCTATTTGAGTTCTTTTTCGACAACGTGAGAATATAGGTTACATTAAATAAGAATACCAACAAAAACCAAAAACTATTTTTAACTCAGTTTTCCACTAGCATACCTTAAGGTCGTAAAATCTCCAAGCTACACTTTAAATTACTTGCAAATGAAGTGGTAAGGCACTGTCAATTTCACATGATCACAAAATGTTGGTGAGGCTTTGACACGTCTGCCTCAGAAACGCAAGACTCAGTTAAGAAATACTAATGTAAATTACTAAATAAATTAAGGTAGTCCCCGTCTTAGTGCCTGAGGTTACAAAATTAAAATATTTTAAACTGAGGGGAACTTGACAACTAAGTATTGTCAAGCACATCTTTCCTAATTGTTTGTCAAAATCATTCCGGCTCACTTAATGTAAATTGTCAATAACATATCAGAAATATAACTACAATCCATTACAATTAAAATACCTTCAAAATAAAATAATTAATTGCGTATTGTTAAATAAATATACCGCGTACATTTAACTAAGGGATATTTTTTCTTCTAAGTACCTATTTTTTAATGCTGGAGGTACGTTAACATCGGCAACCTAAAATATTAATTTTAAACGTGAACGTCACACTTGAAAGGCTTCTGTGCACTAATTAACGTTTCTATTAAGTAAATGAGCGTATGACACGAGTCATTTGTTGAAAGAAACGAACGCAATAGCACGAGTGGGTTTATTTATGACTAATGCAGTTATACACTCTTCGCCCACGTGAAACGTTCCTATTTTTTCGTTTACTGATTTTGAAAACATTTCTGACATTTAAAAGTAGTATTAATAGATACAATATACTGCATACTATATAATGGGCTATTGAATTGAAAAAAAAAAAACAACAACAACAGAGCATCAATCGTATAACACCTTCATCATTCATGTGTCGGAGTTACTACTAGCTGATCCCCTGCGATTACATCGCACAAAAGGAAAAACGTTAGAAAAGTTAAATCGAAAAGTACTACCTATGCACTATACAACTTTTTCATTCAAAAACAGTCTTCAAACTTAAAACGTTCGCTGTGATGCAAGGATAACTTTGTGTTGTATTGTAACTGTATGGTAGTTGGTCTCTAAAATGAACAAGTGACGGCAGATAAGAGGACGGAAAAAATGAAGGTATGGCTTTCTCTTCGGAGTACCTTGAGGAATGGCTTTGCCTGGTAGTAGAAACAACGTATCACTGCTCCTATTAAGTTACAATGGAGTATTCAATGCGAGTTACTTACTACTGCTTATGAAATCGACACAGATTTTCCTGGAAACAAGTTTCCTCTACATGTGTCACTGGTATTTCATTAGAGCATCTCTGATCTTGAAATGATCGCTTTCCCTGAATGTTTTTCCTATGAGAGGGATAAAAAAAAAGACGGACTTTCATGAGCAAAGGCCATTTTCTGCAACTGATTCAGAATCTGTTTTTTTTTAACTTTCTCGCCTTAGGACTACTTCGTAGGAAGAGAAAGTAATTTAAAATTGACCTCTGCATTGTAGTTTTGATTAATTACCTAAGTGTTTAGGCGGGCGCGGGGTAGAGAGACTTGTTGCCCCCGAAAAGTTCGGAAAGTATCCTGCATCCACAAGTAATAATTTTTTTTTATCCCGTAAATATGATTAATTTCTAATTATCCTCTCTTTAGTCTTACAATTTGGGAAACTGATACATGATATTTAAAGAAGGTGCTCTTCAAACCATCTGGCAACCCTGTAAATTGTTCATCATAAAACAAATTGTATTTATTAATCAATTGTATTAATTATTTGTATCAATATAAATTCATTCCCCTTGTATTATGTTTTCTTTATTTCCAAGTAAAATAATTGTATGTGAATAAAAAAGTTTAATGGAAAAAAGGCCAGGGAAGACCAGAAATGTAGTTAGAATCCCTCTTGTTTAAGACTGAGCACGCTTGTGAAGAAGTGTGATCGAAACACATAAGAATTAAATTTTATCTTGCAAATAAACTTTTAGTATTCTAGGCCAAACTAACAACATTAAAAAAACAGGTTTTGTCAATATTTTCATTTTCATGTTTTCACACAAATATGATTTAGTTCATTGAGTACGGAACAAAAATTTTCGATTGTGGCAATGTTTCATGTTTTTGAAAATTATTAAATTTGGTATATATATATATATATATATATATATATATATATATATATATATATATAATGTATCTGTTCTTCTATTAGTTAGAAATAATAATACAAATTGTTGCTCTGTAATAACAAAGTTTTTTTTATTGTTTCATACAAAAAGGTATAACATAATCACTTATTCTAATTATTAATCCTACCTGTAATAACAAAGAAACAACATTCAATGTTATTATTTACTTTGTAGTTTCTTGATCAAGTTTATAATCTTTGCGACATTTTATCGTCTCTGAATCAATTACTTTTTCTAACATCCACGTGCGCGTCTCGTTAGAGATCTGCCTTATCGATCCGCTCATCATTCGATTTAAGCGCCAAATTTAATTAGGTTAGGGATACCTCCCTTACCTCTTCCCCCTCAAAATAAAGGTTTTGGTACAAAATTTTTGGTGCGAAATTGTATAAAGATAGGGCTAAGTGTTCTCGGTATTTTCTTCATCTGGTGCAGGGGTTGGAATAAATTTGATTCTGATTTTTTGTGTCCTGTGTCAATTTCACATATTGATTTTGATATTTTCTTCTGAATCTTGTAGGGTCCAATTCTTAATTCATCCAATTTTTTTCGGTTCATTCGGTTCCTATTTTCGATGAATACCAGGTCTCCAGCATTGAAGTCGTAGTCTTTCCTGTTTTTGTCAAATAATTTTTTGTTGTATTCATGGTGTTTAAAACTGTTCTGTAGGGCAATTGTTCTATCATTCTCTAGATTATTAGCATTTTTATTTTTTATCAGTTCATTTGGTAATATTGGGGTATATTCACCTATTAGCAAGTATTCTGGGCTGAATCCAGTTACTGTGTGTTCAGTTTCATTGTATTTTTTTACACAATTATGTGCTACATTTGTCCATGCATACTTTTTTTCTTCATTTATTGTACATCTAATTTTATTCACTAAGGTTTGATTAAGTCTTTCATTTAAACCATTGGAGAATGGTGCGTTAACCGCTGTAAAAATCATAGTGATATTCTTCTTTAGTAGAAAATCTTTGAAATCTTTGGAGTTTATGCCTGGGTATTGATCAGTCAGAAGTATTTTGATATTATGATCTTTAAGTGTCATTTCCGTTAGTTTGATGAAATCAGGTGAGTTTTGTGTTTTTGATGTTAATATGTAGGCAAATCTTGTGAAGTGATCTACAAGAAGATGTAAATATTTTTTAGAGGATCGTGAACCACCGAATCCACCAATCGTGTCAATGGAAACTACATCAAACGGTTTTCGTGCAGGACCAAGATGTGACATCATACCAATTTTGTCTTGTCCTCTTGATTTGTTTTTTATACACACTTCACAGTTTTTACATTTTTTTATGTTTTCCGAAATATTTTTTGATGTATAATGAGGTAGTATTTTGCTTTGCATTTGTTTCATCCCTATGTGGCAAAAATGTTTGTGTATGTTTCCTATAAACTTCTCACAAAATTCTTCTGATAATATGATTTTTTCTTTTTTTCTCATTTTTTTTGTAATACAGGTTGTCTTTAAAAGTATGTTTTTGCTAGTTTTTATATCTTCGTTTTTTTCTGATCCTCAATAATCTATTCTATTTTTATTAAATTCACAGTTTTTAAATTATCATCTTCATCTTCATGAGGTTCTAGTACTGGGTTTCTGCTCAAACAGTCTGCTTCTAAGTTATTTTTACCTGGATGGTATATTATTTCGAAGTCATATTGTGATAAATATTAGGTGAGATCACCTAATTCTTCATCTGTTCTAGATTTGATTTGATCATGTTCATTTTGTTTAATGGTTTATGAACTGAAAATACTTTGAAATGTCTGCCTATAAGCCAGTGTTGCCAATACTTTAGTGATTCTTTTATTGCTAGGGCTTCCAAGTAAATGGCTTTTTTTTCTTTTTTGTGATTCGTTCAGTTTCTTTGAAAAATATTCTACTGTTTTTTCACTTTTCGGATCATCATATATTTGTGGTTGTTTTAATACGGCTCCCATGCCCTGTAGACTTGCATCTGTGTATATATGTATGGGTAGGTCTGGATCAAAAATAGCTAAGACTGGTTAGGTGCAGAGGAAATTTTTCATATATTCGAAGGTTTTTTGACATTCCTCAGACCATATGAATTTTTGTCCTTTTCTCAATAGATTATGTAGTGGTTCTAGAATTAATGAAATCTTGGGTATGTATTCATTGTAGAAATTGATTTTTCCCAAGAATTGTCTCACATTTTTCTGATTTTTTGGTACAGGAAAATTTTGTATTGATATCAAGTTATCTTTTATTGGAGAGATTGAGTTGTGTTTTATTATGTGTCCTAAATATTGCACTGAATCCAATGCAAATGTGCATTTAGAAAGTTTTAATCTGAATCCTTCTTTCATTATTGCTTCCAGTAATTGTGATAGATGGCCAATATGTTCTTCGAAGGTTTTAGAAAAAATTAATATGTCATCACTGTAAAAGTTGATAATTTATGTTTCCTTATTATATTTGTCATTAGTTTTAATGTAGTTTTATACCTAAATACTATTAAGGGATTGTTTAAGGGAAGTTGACTACGCGCTTACGAGTTGGCGACTAAGCTTCGCGAATTCTGTAGACGATCTTGAGTCAGTGTAACACTTAAATTCTTACTCATTTTTATGAGAAAATACTTTGTTGACGGAAAGTATGATAGCATGATCGAAATTGAAAGCATCCATTCTTCAAATTATGCATTATTCGCACTACACAACATGCTACCTTCGTTCGTTCCCATCTTTTGTTCCCTGCACTCTCTGTGGGTTCGTTCGTTCAGTCCGTTAAGTGATAAGTAGAGACCGAAAAAATATGTAGTATGAAACGTCAAAATATCTACATAAATATGTAATGAAAACAGTAAGAATATGTAATAAATATGTAAAATCGGATATAATATGTAATATTAAAATACACTAATTATGAAACACTTTTACAAAATATAACTTTACAATTATAAAAAATTTCCTAAACAAATTTTAAAAACAATGTTTTTAAAATCATTTGAAGGGCATGACATGCACCATACTTTTTAGATGCACACTTTGCACCATACACTTTTCCTGACAGCAGTAAATGCTTCATCTATAGCTTTCCAGGGCCGTAATTTAGCAGGCCAGACTAGACACATTAGAAGCAATCGTACAAACTGGCGGTATCTATGACGACGAAGTGTTACACGTCGTCACCAAAGTTTCTCGGAAATTAAGATTTTAAAGGTCACGAAACGTGGCGTCAGAGATACTTTTCACATCTAGGGTGAAAATGATCTCAATCGCTTCCCTCCACTAAGGTAACTGAAGCAAGCAGTCGCGCCGAGAACATCCGAACACTTGTTCATGTAGCATACCATGAGTAGACAGCATGCAGTAATAATGCAAGGAAAAAATCTGATTTTTAACAAATTCTTATCATAAATAATGTCATAAAATTAAAGATAATTAATAGAATAAAAATATTTTGTGAAAATAGCAAAATATGTAAAATATGTAATATAGTACTAAATATGTAAAAATATGTAACGAAAAATTTGATATTATGTTCGGACGGCGATGATTCGGCAAGATTACAATTTTGAGTACGGTATGTAGAAAGACAAAAAATATGTAATTACATAAAAATCCGGTCTCTAGTGATAAGACGCAAAAAAGTATAACCGAGCGCCCGGTGTGAAAGCCCGCTAGCGCCGCGCCGGCGCACCGACGAAACAGTCACGTCCTCCATCCACGCGCCAGATGTGAGCAATCGCTCGCGGCACCCCGCGCGTCACGATGACGTCACTGGCGCTCTCGAGCTGCGGTGAGCACCCGGGGGGAATTTCCATGGTGATGCCCGGGGCGTCCTCCGGCGGTGGACCAGAACTCACCCCGCCCCCCGCGGCCACTCACCCGACCGCCGGCGTCCTGTCGGAGCCGCGTCATGAGAAATGGACCCTTTTAGACGTATGGATAGAAAAACAATGGAACCGTTTTGGGGAAACTTCTAAAATGGGATGACTCTATTCTCAAATCCTACTTCTTTCTCATGAGAAAATAAAGGAAACGAAGGGATGCATAGTGTACTGAAACTTTTCCTCATCACAGTCTTGTGAAATGTTTAAAAGTTTCATTAGCTTTAAAACTTTCATCCACGCACACATTGATAAACACATTTGTCAAGTTAACTAACTGTACAGGAAATGTAGAATACATTTTCTGAATGTAGAATATTTAGAACCATCACCACTGACAGAGCCACGTGTGTAAATAGTCAAATGTTTTCGGCAGATTGGAAAAGAAAAAAATTAAATAAAAGAGGTCATCTTCGTCAAGATAGTACCTCTTTTATTTCCTCATATGTACGTATGCCTGTACAGTTTTTCTCCGATTAATTACTTAATTTTTTTATTGTCTTGTTTCTACTATTGTTTTATCTTTTACTCTTTGGATTTTATTCACTAAATGTCCTGTTATCTGTTGTTTAATTAATTTAAAAATAAAAATAAGCGTATTATAACAAAATTCTCTGTTTTATTGACACAAATTTCATAGTTTACAGCACTGAAGGGTATCTACATCATTGAATTATTGCTCTCATGACTCTATTTTGTTGTATCTGGAGTTTTTTAATTTCAGTTTTTTGGGCTGCAATTAGCATTGTTGCACAGTAATAAAAATAGGAACCAATTATGGATTTATATATCAAATATCTTGTATAGCCATTTGTTTGTGACCCAACTATGTTTAAAATATTAATCCTTTTCCCAGTTTTCTTTACTATGTACCTTATGTAATATTTAAAATTTTATATACACTCGATAATTATTTCCAAATATTTCATTTTGCATACCCGTTATATTTCCTTTAAGCGAGTTGTGAATAATTTACTGTTACTTCTAGGTTTTTTCCACTGTGTACAATCTCTTTTCAACATTCATTTGTTTTCCCTGAACCATTCTTGAATTACAATAAATACACTCTGCAGTTTAAATTCAATTTCCGCTCCTCTTTCTCCTACTATTTACAATAAAGTGTCATCAGCGAATAATTTAATTTTACGATCATTACCAAATAGGTTTCTCATATACTTGTTTACGTATACGAGCTCATATTTAGAAAAAACTTTTCTTTAAGAAATTTCATAAGAAATCATTTGAAGCTCTCAGGCTAACAAATTCAGTGACGTATAGAAATCGAAAACGCACAAATACAAAAATATATGTACTAACAAAGTGATGTATTGAAAAACGTAATTTCTGTATTTAAAAAAATCGCATGTACACATCAAAGTTGCTTTTATATCGTGTTATCCAGCGCAATGAGCACTAACCACACAAAAAGTTTTGAGAGAAAATTTGGAGTTTTTTTAGTATATAATGTTTTTAAAATTGTCTTTCTTTCACACAAATTACGAGAAAACTACTCATATTTTGAAAAAACTGTATGTGACCTCATTTAACAATTAACTTTTAAAAACAGATTTATTCATAAAGAAGATCTATACCTTGAGTAGTTATAGAAAGTCGCCAAAAATATTTTGAACTGGAATTTTCGAAAATTCAGATATTTTAACGAAACTGAGATCTGCTCCACTTTTTCTTAGCATTCTTTACGTTATCTGAGGACAAAATTTAATCCAAAACTTTGGAGCCGCTTTCCCGAAACAATTGAAAATGTTCTTGATATTTCATGAAAAGTACCCCTCAATATTAAAATGTCCACTTCAGATTCAAGCGGCCGTGACATCAGTCAGACCGATGGCGAATGATCAATTTGGGAGAAAATTATGCTAACGGGTGGGTGGGCGGAAAGACGGAAGCGACGAAAATCTATTTTTATCTGTGTCAAGAACAAGCAAAACGTGAATTCTGACAACACAATCTGTTAGGGAAATAATTTACTAGTTATAGGAACAAGAATTATCCACTTTTTCGCTTTTTAGTATTAGAGATGTACAATACGAATTTTTCTGACGAAAAATCGCCGTTTTTCGCTACGTTTTTGGTGCTTACTACGTATGTTGTATAATACAAGAAAGTAAAATGCAAATTAGAAAAGACGAGAGCATCGTTGGTCATGAAACAGGAGCGTCGCAGTGGTCAGAATTTTCTAAAGGGAGGGAACTCTTGAATCATTTTCTCAGGATCTTTTTGTGTAAAATTTTCGGTTTACCGCTTTCGGTAATGTTTACCGCTTTCGGTAATGTTTACCGCTACAAATCAACGATCCCACTAATTCTCTTAGTGTCTCCTTTCTGGGTCTCCGGAACATCCTGTATTCTAATGACGCAGATTTTCCAAAACCAAGTCCTCCCAACAATTACAACAGCACTCTGTTTTATATTAAATTCCCAAATACATAATTGATTCGGCATCATTCCTATCTCCATTATTCCCTCGTATCTTCTCGCTTCTATATCAAAATGTCACAAACTCTTTCGGCAGAAGATTTGTAGTTCGGCAAACAGTTTCACAAATCTACACCACACATAAATTACAACAACAAAAAAACCTCGCACATCAGATTTTGACGCTCCATGATTGACATTTACTCGATGTGGCTTTTCTCACAACATTCAATAACTGATACATTACTATTATATAACCGAAATCAAATAATTAATTTTAATTGTATCCAATATATCGTACTCGTCTGCTGAGGATCTGCTGTCCAAGCAGATTTTTTTTAAATTTCCGGAAACTCTTTCAGTTAGTTTTGTCCTATAACTAAGGGTCTGATCTACCTAAGATGTTTGTGTTATTGTATATTCATACTTAATTCATTTAATATTATCTGATAAGCGATGTTATCGAGAAGGAATCATATAATACTAGCTGACCCGGCGAACTCTGTTCCGCCTTAACAGCCGGTCCCATCTTTTTCTCGCGTCGCACTCACTGTGAGAAACTACTATCCTTGTTGCACTGCGTACGTGCAAAAACGTGCGTTCTCACACAGGAACTAGCTGAATCGAACTAACGGGATAAAACAGTATCCTATGTCCGTCTCCTAGCTCTATATCCTAATTGATTCTTGCTTTTCTAACATCACATTCTTTTTTTTCAACAGCATGGTACAGCCGTTCTTGAGTTATAAATAGTGTAACTAACACGACTTTCTTTTACATATATAGATTAGGCAAAGTTATATTTTTTTTGGGGAGGAGTATAAACTCCCAAATTCTTTCCCTAGCTACTTATTGGTCAAGGAATCAAAGAACAAAACGTCTTTGGGAAATATTATATTCATAGGTTAATATCCTTTACCGAGTACTCGTCCGTACTTTTGGAGAGAACAGGGTTGAGTGTATTCTTGTTTCGTCAATAATTGAAAAATATCTTTAGTAATTTATAAACACTGTGTTAAACACGTTCATTACTCAATATAAGATTATGATTAATGATATTTAATTGATTAATTGCTTTTCTAACATCACATTACTTTTTGTTCAACGAGGCATGCACAGGCTTATGCATTTTGAGCACATACGTTATTTAAACTTTTCTTTCAATTTCTTCTTCATAAACGTAAACTCATTATTCCAAAATTATGTTTTCTGAAAGTGTTCACATCTATTCCTTTCGTTCATCGTGTTTTCTACATTGATTTCGATTAGTTATATTATTTACGTTATTGACTTCTCTAAATTTCTTTCTTTCTGTCCGTGTCCAGAAAATTGACTAGAGATGCACAAACTTTCTCGTAGAATTTTTTTCTAATTTTCTTGGTGTGGTTGGCTTTAAGGTTCTCATCTAACATCGCCCAACGTTCATTTTTTTTTAATATTTTTTGACAAATGACAACTTTTTGCTATTCTAATAGTACAACCGAAATATACCTTCATGGATATTAAAGAAGAGTAAAACAGTGTACTAAATAGAAATTTTAACTGACAAATTTGAAGCCGTTTTTAAGAAAATGGCGATTAAACAGCACAGTAAATGCGAAATTTGAAGCTCTTTTAAACAGGAATCTACTGAGTTTCCGAAAAACTTCATTTGAAGTCATTTGAATCACTTCCATTCACAAATTTAGTAATTATACAAATTGATGGAAATGTGCATATAAACGGCGTGTGCGATATTTGGAAAAAAATATATTTGTGTAATTTTTGAAAAATCATAAGAATACACCAAAATCAACTTTACGTCATATTAAACAATACAATTACCACTATCCATGGCAAAAGTTTGAAGAAAAAAATTGGAGCCATTTTTGAGAAAATTCCGTTTGAGCGTTTCTGAACATGCTCAAGTTTGTGCTCATTTTAACAGAAAACTGTCGAGTTTTCGAGAACCTTTATTTGAGATTATTTAAAGCACATGTATTCATAAATACACCAACGTGAAGAAATCGCCTCTAATGTAAAAAATTTCCGACGTGACAGACAAGTAAAAAAAATTGTAATTTTTGCAAAAACAAAAGAATAGAGATATGCGGCGTTTATGTAACCGTATACTGTGCATTCAGCACTATCCATATCAAAAATTTAAAGAAAAAATTTTCCAGTCGTTATTGAGACAATTTTGAAAATGTCCGGGGACATCGTGTAAAGTACCCCAAATTTTAAAGAATGTTTTTTAAAATTTCAAAGCTTCAACTAGAGCTTGATGGACAGATTTCTTCAATTTGGAAAATATCTTTCGCATCATTATTCCATAGCCTTCGACTATCCAAAGACATGCACATTATCTCCGCCAAACCCAACTGCGTCTTTCTCCTTTTATTTTCTTTTTACTTTCTCGTATACGTACGTATATACGGAGTAATATACGTAATATTGAAGTTATGTAATGCTGCGGAAAATCGATTTCGAGATTCCGTCTGTCTGTCCGTTCGTCCGTCAGTCCGTCCGTTCGTTCGTCTGTGAACACTCCTAGCGCCTAAACCACACGTACAATCTTTTCCAAATTGAAGAAACCCCTGTCCATCTGGCATTAGATCTAACCTCATGTGCTTCGTAGCATGACCGTTAGGCGCACCTGCGTAGTGGCCTGAGTGGTCGGCCGACTGCGAAACAAGCAAGGTCCTTTGGGAGTACACGCAATGCGTCTAGCAATTAACGGTGCGCCAAACCGCGCAATTGCTGCCACGCCACAGCTCTCCACCTCCGTCGGAGCTCACTGCGCCGTGCTTCCCAGAAGTATTTACCTCCCACTCCTTTCCTCTGCTGGCCCAATACTTTTCCCCTTTAAGCAGATTCCGTCTACTTTCCGCTCATCACCTATCCTTAATTCTTTATTTCATATTGTTTCGTTGGACACATCAGAGAACTGATGTTGTAAAATACTCTTTTGTAAATAGGACTATCGAGTCATGGAATAGCTTACCTGCACTAATGGAGACTTTTCCCACAAACATCAAGACTGCTATGTTAAGATTAAATTCTAGTAATAGTGCTGTAAGCGATAACATCAGTAGTCTCTGAAGGGCATCTGTATTTAGTAGGCATGCCTTAAATAGAATAATTTTGTACTATGTATTGCAGTGGTGTGTGGTGACATTTTTCTAAAGGAGCAATTACATTTCAGATGGAAGACTTACTTTCTCGTATACGAACTTAAATACGGAGTAATATACGTAGTATAGAGAAAGTTATATAATCGAAATTTCAACGGAAATACCCGTTTAGGGGTCCCGTGATACCGAAAAAGTGTGTTATTTTTTTCAAAACGTCGGTGCGTCTGTCTGTCTGTGAACACTACTAACGCCTAAACCCTGCGTAGGAAGTTTTCCAAATTGAAGATTTGTATACTTTATTGCATTTGTGAGTAGAAATGCTTAAAATGACTTCAAATGAAGTTTTTCGAAAACTCAATGGATTCCTGTGAAAAAGAGCTTCAAATTTCGCATTTATAATAACGCTTAAATGCCATTTTCTTGAAAACGGCTCTAAATTTTTCAATGAACATTGCTATTTAGGACAAGGTTTTACCCTATTTTAATATTCTTAAAGTGATTTTTCCATTCTGCTATTAGGAAACCGAAAAGTTCGCAAAATAAAAAAAAAGTTTGGGTGGCAACTGGCAAGAGGATGGGGTAAGACCGAAATACCAGTCCACAGCAAGGAATTTAGAAAACATTACTACAAGGAACCATGTGTCATTCTGTAGCAACACTAGTTAATTATTCACATGAATAAGACGACAAATGGATAATTTAAACACTGAACCGATAAGCACATGCGGAGCCCACCACATGTGGGCCCACCAGCGAGTCATACCATATGCAACTGACCGATTGCTTCCGAAAGCGAGCTCGGCTGAATGAGCCTGCGCGCGCCCACCACACGCGTCAGCATACTGGCTGATCACAGTATTCCCTATGAGACGCTGGATGTAGTCAGCGCAGTGCTTCCAAAGAGCTTTACAGGCGAACTCTACCCTATCTATTGGTGACAATAACAATTACGTGCTCATTTTGGAAAGATAAGATTGGACGCGCCCTATTTAAACTGTTTTGACTTGGATTACGAGTAAATTATTCTAAATAGTCAGGTGGTATTAAAATATAAGATATCCTTGGAAATGATAGGGGAAGCAATGCTTCCCTTGCTTCCATGGAATAAACGCCCCTGATGTATTGGATTGTATGTATTTTAGTGTTCATTATTGTAGAATATTATGGTATTAGATATAAGTGTGAAGAATTTGCCACTGGACTTAATGCGCAAAGCAAATTAAATTACCTATCTATCTACGTATCTATCTATCTATCTATGTATCTTAGGCCTTATAATCAGTCTTATAATCTCTTATTTCTATCTAGTGCAATTTCATCAAAATTCATCCACAGTTTTTATTTTGAAAAATAAATGTTCTAACAGATTGACTTTCTTTCAGTCAGAATGCTAAGTCATTTGGATGTTTTCTTGCAAGTGTATTTCACAAAATATAAGTTTTTAGTACACTTCTTAAATGCTAATTTTATTTATATGATGTTTTAAATAAATAATTACAATTCAATAGTAATTTTAATTGCGATTTTACATCTAAAGTATGTGAGGAAAACTATTGTATACACAATTCTTACTGTTAAAGTAGGTAGAGTATTTCTCACCTTTACAAAGAAACTTCCACGATTTCAATTCCTGTCCGACTACCAATACACGCTGACATGGTGTATTGATTTCAGTGTTTCTGATCGTGAACCAAATTTATTTTAGAAAGGGCACATCAGTTCTCTTGAAACTAGAGATCATCACATCTGCGTCAGTTGTGAAGACTAAAGCGTGGATTGTTAGCTCTAAAAACAGCCGAAATAGGCGTTTCAAGAGTCGCTTAAGAAATCTAAAATATAGATTTTCTACTTACAAACATGTCTGACGTATCATTCCAGAAAACCGGTTACTACAGTGAAAGATATTAAAATATTATTTGTGTGAAAATGAAAAAAAATAAGCAAGAAGGGAGTTCAAAAAACAATTTTATTGCCTATTTTTATATTCTTTAGAATATAATTAATTTCTTTCAATTTCACATAAACAATATTTTAATATCTTTGACAGTAGTAACCGGTTTTTTGGAATGATATGTTAGACACGTTTGTAAGTAGAAAATCTCTGTGCCTCACATGATCCGAAATGTCGATTGCTTGAGTTAATAAAGGTATTATTGTTCCGATTTGTTTATTGTTCCTGGAATGTTTAAAAAGTGAGAGAAAACAGATCCACGAACTGGTTGACCCTAAGAGATTCTTCCATCAGTGCTGAAGGCAGTGGCGGATCCAGCGGAGCCAAGACCTAGAGGAATTGTTACCTTTTTTATTTTCTTAAATTGAAGTATTTATGTTAGAATTACGTAATTATTTAAAAAAGAATATTGTGTAGTATCATATACACTTCAAAATATACAATATAATAACAAATATGTTTATTATTTAACAAAAATCTGTGATGACCCCACCAAAATGATTGGCTGGATCCGCCCCTAGCTGAAGGTTGAGCCGCTTTAAATTCTCGTCCAAAACATATTTTCCAAGTTTTTATTTTCTCCATTTCACTCAGTACCAGGCCAAACATGCTAATGTTTGTAACCTTACCAAGAACATAACATCAGTATGCATGATTTCCAAACCTCATCGAGGAAACTCATGCAAAGTTTTGCTGGTATTTGCGGCTTTGTCATTTCCTTCTTTGACTAGCGATATTTTTAGAAATTCTGAAATTCCTATGTTGAAAGGCTTTCGACAGGGATGAGGAATTTGGTGCAAACAAATAGCTGAGTTTAGGTCCCTCCAACTTTCCTGCCAGCAGGAAAGAGTCGGTGTTTAGAATGAATGCCATGTCTGATAATACTACCACTTCGTGTGGGGAAAACTCAGAAAATGACCAAAGATACATTTTAGGCTTTGGTTCGTTGGATGATTAGTGATTCCGGGCGCGGCAATAGCTTAGGTCATTAGTCCCGTAAGTGTAGTGCATGTTTCTCTCTCGAGATATGGCTGTGATCTTCCTCCGCTGGATAGCGAGATCCGGCGCCGACCACCGTCGGCTAGCGGGGTTTTCCCCCAACCAGGTATCTCCCACCAGAGGGGCACCGCCCCAGCCGGGACACGCTCTAAGCTCCCGCCCGAACTCTTGGCATGTGTGGTGGTGTAGTGCATGCTCGTGTGTGTGTGTGTGTGTGTAAGGGGTGAGGATAGGACAAGGAAGAAGAGGCCCTAGATAGATAGATAGTTGGAATCCAGAACCTTTATGGAAGAGAATGCTAGTGGCCGACAGTTCTGATCGGCAGTTTTCTGTAGTTTCTACCATCAATATCAAGCAAACGGGCTACGGTTCGTACGCGATCCCTCCTTCCCATTGCTCTCCTTTCCTCTCCCCTTACACTTACGCATTGGGAATACATGGTTTTAGGTTGTCCCAGCTGCGATGGTAGCCCTATAGCGGAGATACCTAGCCGGGGAATCCTCTGTAAGAGGAAGAGGTGGTCGGCGCCGGATCTCACCATCCTTCTGGGAAAAACACCGCCACCTCCCGCGATAAAAACATTCACTACACTAACGGGACTAAAGATTACAGTAGTTGACGTGCCCAGAAATAATCCATCAATCCTCTTTCAAGCCCCGCATTACGTTTATCCGTGTTCTGTTTTGCGTCTTTTTCCGTAATCTCACTCTCGTCTGGTCTCTTCGTTGCCCCGCCTTGCGCCCGCCCCGCCACATCCCCTTGCGCTGAACACCTGGCGCGGCCGACATGCTTTTGTTCCGCCGCTCGGCAGCGCGTTGCGCTTGCAGGGCTTCGCACTCGCTCGTTTTTCCGCCGACCGTCACGCTTGGAAGCGGGCAATTAGCTTCCAGGTAACAAAGGGCGTAAAATCCCTGCAGGCGGCGCTACAGTAGATTGCACTCGTACCTACCGGTCGTAATAAAAACCGTAAACAATGGAAAAGCCTGCAGTTTTTCAGTCAAATTAATATATATGATGCTTGTTTTGCGAATTGCATGCTGTAGTAAGTAATGGTGTAAGTAATATAACAAAGAGGTTGCGATATAGCAGGAAATAAAAGAAACTCGAAAGTGAGATGAAGTCAAACTAGAGAAAAATGAACATTATAATATTTGAAGGATATGAATGAACTTTCTTGTGTAATTGCTTGATTTTTTCGTGTTTCCGGGCGCGTCAACTGCTTTGGTCATTAGTTCCGTACGTGTTGTGCATCCGCGAGATGGCGGTGATCTTCTTCCGCTCGGTGGCGTGATCCGGCGCCGGCCTACCATCGGCTAGTGGGATTTCCCCCTAAGCAGGACTCTCCCACCAGCGGGGCACCGCCCTAGTCGGGGCAAGCTCTAAGCTCCCGACTGGTCTCCCGGAATATGTGGTAGTGTAGTGCATGTTAGTGTAAGTGTGTGTGTAAGGGGAGAGGATAGGACAAGGAATAGGAAGGAAAGATCGCGCGTGACCCGTGGACCGTTTGTTAGGGTACTGCTCCGGCATTCGCCTGGTGCTGATCGAAGAAACCACGGAAAATTACCGATCAGAGAAGCCGGCCGGTAGAATTCTCCTCCAGACAGTGACTGAATTCGACTAACTGAAAAGCTTGTGTCGAAAATCCTGCTGCCGTCGACTCGAACCTAGGATCTCCCGGTCAGAGGCGCTGCAGAGACGTCAGTTGAAACACTGAGCTACCGCTCTCGGTTTTCTTGTGTGTTAAAACTGCAGTAAGTACGAATATTTTCAAGACGAGACAAAAAAAAACAACAAAAAACAAGTTCATGAGTAGGCAGGGGATGAAAGTGTTTCATGAAAGTAACGGGCGCAAAGCTAATGAACACGATCATTCGATATATATTTAACACACCTAGAATCACTGGAACCTAAAATACAAAAATGAAGGTCTGAACCAGCATGACACTTGTGTCCTAAAAATACACTATCATTGGACGGTTTTCAGGAAATATTCCCACGTGTTAGGAAATATTCCCACTCTTATTGTACCTCCAAAAAGAGCAGGAACTAATTACAATTTATACCAGTTAGAATAATTGATGCCTTCTGTCTAGCATGAAGCGAAAATTTTATTATGATTGCAACTTTCACGAAAGGGGAGAAGCCTATACAAAATCCATGTTTACTTTCTCGTATACGTACGTATATACGGAGTAATACACGTAATATACAGAAAGTTATGTAATGCTGCGCGAAAAAACCGTGGATTTTCGGCAGAAAATAATTCATTGCCGGGCCCTGACAACGAAAAAGGGGATAAATCGTGGTGTAGCCAGAATCTCTGTTTTGTGGGCCCTTCATGCCGAAAAACCAATTGAAAGCAAAATGTCCGTCTGTCTGTCCGTCCGTCTGTCCGTCCGTCCATCCGTCCGTCTGGCAACACTACTAACGCCTGCGTAGGATTTTTACGAATTGAAGAAACCCCTGTCCATCTGGCTGTAATTGAAACTTTGAGATTTTTAAACACATTCTTTAAAATTTGGGGATTCTTAACATGAAGTGCTGTAATTAAAACTTTGAGATTTTTAAAAACATTCTTTAAAATTTGGGAATACTTTACATTTCAAAATTTTCTCAAAAACGGCTCCAAATTTTTTCTTTAAATTTCTTGAAAGTATAATGAAAAATACTCTTATAAAGGTGGCATACGTCAAATTTTCACGGTTAACTCTGAATTTTCGAAAATTGCAGAAGTTTGAATTATTTACGGCATCTTCCTGTCAATACAAAATTAAAGATTTTTAACTCATATGAAATTTGTTGTCCATAAATAGTTTTTTCAATAAGATCATGTCATTTTTTTGAAAACGTTAGTAGTTTTCTTGCAATAGTTCGCGCAATATTTTCAATTTTAAGGAATAACAGAGACAAGATTTTCTCAAAAATGGCTACGAATTTTTTCTTTACATTTTTGGAAGGGGTAGTACCAAATGCAGCTTATCCGATGAGATAAACGCCATATGGCTCTACTCTTTTGTTTTTTCTAAAATTACAAAATTTCTTGACTTGTCTCCCACGTCGGTAATATTTACATTAGAGGCGATTTCCTCACGTTATGAGTAAATATGCTTTAAATAATGTCATATAAAATTTGTTGAAACTTCAACGGTTTTCTGAGCTCAAGATTTGGTATTTTCAGATACGCTTCATTGCCATTTTCGCAAAAATGGCTCCAAATTTTTTCTTCAAACTTTTCCAATGGATAGTGCTAATTGCACTATTTAATATGACGTAAAGTTCATTTTGGCGTATTCATTTACTTTTTCAAAAATTACACAAATATAATTTTTATTAAATATGTCTCACGCCGTTAATGTGAACATTTCCATCAATTTGTATACATAATTGCATTTTTGAGTGGAAGTGATTCAAATGACTTTAAATGAAGTTTTTCGAAATGTCAATAGATTCCTATAAAAAAAGCTTCATATTTCGTATTTACAGTAATGCTTAATCGCCATTTTCTTAAAAACTGCTTCATATTTTTCAATGAAAATTGCCTTTTAGGTCAGGGATTTACTCTTCTTTTATATTCTTGAAGTAATATTTCGGTTCTAGTTACTGAAGTTATTAAGTTACTGAAAATTAAAAAAAACGTCAAGAAAATGTACTTTTGGTAATGATAGATGTCAGCTGGCCAGAGAATGAAGCAAGATCTTAAAGTCAGTCCACACCAAGGAAATTATAAAAAATTGCAACGAGAAAGTCTGTGCCATTCTGTAGCACCTCTAGTTTTTCATACGGTTTTTGCAGTTATGTCAAGGTGCCGGGCATGGAACAAAGTTACTGTGGCGTGAGAACTAACGTCGACGTGGAGATTTAAAAATAAGAGTTGTACAAACATTGGACTGAGAGTAAATTAATTTATCTCTCGGTCATTCTCTCCTTTCTTATCCATATTTATTACCGCGTATTCACATGCGTTTATTTCCATCTCTCTATAATTATGCAAATATTGTATAATTTATATAGGACTTTCTTCGTTGTTTCCATTATGTGGTACGTATTGATTTTTAAAAAATCTCTTACTCAGAAACTTTTTGAATTCATCGTTTATAGATATGATTCCTCAATTGCGTTCGTTTAACAACAGAAAATTTCATTAATTCCTTTTATTACGAAATTCATTTAATATTTTACATCATAAATTAATGTAATATTGTTTTAAATTTTAAGTCGCATCAACATCTAGGTTTGTATTTGTATTTATCCATTACATGTCCCGTAAAGAGTAACTGACTTCGCGGTAAGGTGCAGATTAATGATAGGTGATTACTGGGTGAAATTTTGATGACATTTGGTTTGATAAAAAAATGATTCATTTCTTTGTTTGGTTGGATTTGGCAAGAAACATTGCCATTAGGAAAGCATATTTGATAGTGCTATTTTTGTTTACAGAGATCCTAAACTTGATGTGAAAGGTCTTCCATGGAGGTGTGATGTATTAGTCCAGTCTGTTTTCAATTGTCTTGAATGTGGATGACATGGTTTTCTCTGATATTTATTGAGAAACTCGTTAAGAACGAGGTCAGCGTCGGAATTGTTCAAGTTGGAGTGTGTGTGTGTGTGTGGGGGGGGGGAATTCTTGGGAAATGTAATATTGTTTTGTGCACCTTTTGAGTTTTCCTATTCTGCTTCAGCATGTGAGAGTTTTGGCTTTAATACTATAGTAAGATAACATCCATACTACAAAAAAATTAAGCAAAATGAACCTGAAATCCCTTTAGTATTTTTCGCGAAATTGAAAAAAAAAACCGCAAAAATGTCTGAAGACATTGGTGTTTTCATCATCGTGATGGCGTCTTTCGCTTCTCATGTCACCACGTGTTACAAAAGAATCATCATCCCATCGATAAAAATTCAACCTCATAATTTATAATCACACCCTTTACGAACCATCCAGAGAAAGGCAATGGTAAACCACCAAAACGATCATCTGCCCAGAAAAGAGAAGAGCACGAAGAAATAAGCCTTCTCTCTCGTCTAAGCTCCATGGCCGAGAATGTTACGAATTATCTAACTAAAAACTAAGACTCTTTGTTTTTATTATGAGTGCCACTGGTGTTCAGTGTATACATGCCTATAGCATGAATGCATGCTAAAATAGAATGATTCAGATCGGTATGGTGTTTTGCGAATCGTACCTGGTACTTATAGTTCGTGTAATTGTCTCAAAGAGGACACCTTTCTAAGTGGATATTAGGACAGCTGACTTTTCCAAAATTTATTCCTTTTTTCCCTTTCAATTTAATAGCAAGTACAGGATAGCTGACGATTAAACATTTTCTCATGTACTAAAAAAGGAAATATAAATTGCTTTCCTTATTAAAATACATAAGATTCTTCATAATAACAATGTTAGACTTACACGATATATATTTTCCTTCCGAGAACGCCAATTCTTGCGAAAACATGAATACGTTCCCTGAAAGACCTCATCACTGATGTACTAGAATACTAACCGGAAGTAATCAAACACTCAGTATCATGCGTGGCACGAATTAGCATGTTGACCTTGAAACAAAAATCTTATGCATGCAAAGCCTTACCCACAGAGTATGTAACGGCTTGATGTAATGACATGCGATTAATCATATATATCACGCAGAAACTAGAACTATCAGTGCCAGCTATAAACATTTATTTATTAATTTCAATTACAATAGCAAAACGTCTAGGAAGTGAGAAAATCTTTTAGTTTCCAGAATCAACGCAAGGAATTATCTCGAGATTAGTTCAGTGGCTCGAAGGAAATTGGGCGAAAGATTAAAATGGAGTTCACGTTTCCAACTCAAAGTCTGTTGTGCTTCTTTTATAAATTGTTTGCAAAATAATTTGTAAAACATCATGTATAGAACTGAGAACATGTATGTAGGTCATATAGTTGAAATTCGAATTAATAAACTCCTGACGTCTTAACTGTCTTTATGTGCTAACTTCAAAATGAAAGACATTTTGACATGCATACTTCAAGGCTGCATTTCTTGACAAGTACCATTAATCTAACTTCTCTCCCTTCTGCCATGAAATCTTGGCCTGAAAGCAATAATTGCTTCTGGATCAACTTCATCGAACATTAATACCCGTTTTCATTTCATCAGTTGCATTTTCTTCTCCTGTTTCGCTTTGTGAAATTACCTGAGACAACCTCTTTTTGCCTTTAAATATCACACACACACACACACACACACACACACACACACACACACACACACACACACACACACACGCGCGCGCGCGCGCACGCACGCACGCACGCATACACGCAGTTATACATGTCAGTAAAGAAAGAGGAGGGTTTTTTCATGCATCGTTGCTTCGTATGGCCTTATATTTTTCTAATGGAATTAAAATTCCCATAAAAATTTCGCTTCAATGTCAACAGAATTGTCATTGCGATAAGAGAAAACTCGTTTCTTCTTCTGAGAACAGATACCAATGCAAGAAGAGAGTGAACATGACTTGTAAAAGGGAAGACCTAGCGAAGCTCAAACAGAATGTCCAGACATCTTGCAGATACAACATACTTAATAAGGGAGCGAGTCTGAAAACAGACCGCGCAACTTTTGTTCCCAAGGTCAAACGTCAACAGCTCACGAACGTTCTCAGTAAGGCTCTCTCGTTAGAACTCAGCATATGACGCATACGGTATTGGAATGCCATATTCAATCCCTTCTTCTTAACTCAATACATAACATTCTGTTTGCAAGAGAACATTGGAAATTTAACATGTATTTTAATTTTTATAATGAAATATTCCTTGCCGTTAAAAATTATTCTCGATTCTAAATTTCTAAAATGCATTCTCGTCTTGTTCCATTGAGAAATGAAGAAGAGAACAGTTGATATTCTGGTTCTGTTTTCGAAAGAATCAAACGTTTTCATCCCTTTAAAAAGAACTATTATAATCAGCGGACACATTCTTCCCTTGCAATTAAACAAGGTGGATACACCACTCCCCGTTCATTGTAATGAATAAAGCTGCTGTCGATTACTTATTCATTGAATTATCTACGAAAAAAATACATAACTGGAAAAGGTTCAAATTGTTCGTATTTATGTATTCTAAAATTCGGCTGCTCGTCTGACAGATGTCTGAATTGTGTAGGCCAGTAGGTAATGATTAAAAGACCAGCACAGGGTTCTGCCAGCAACATTAAGATACTCCGGAGTTTGGAATGAAAATGCAGACCCAAAATAGGCCTAGCTACGGTGTGTATCAATCTCACTCTATATCGAGATCCAAAAAATACCGACTTCTACGAGGAAATTATACATCGCCCACCCACATACCAGACGCACCACAACAGCAACTGATGATTTGTTTTCAGATCCATCCAGAAGATTCTACGATAGTTTTCCAAAACCATGTGTTATTGCAGTTTCTTGTGCTGCGATCTAGTGGTGATCTAGCGGTGACCGCGCGAATCACCCCAGTGACATGACCTCTGTCGTCGCCATAAGCCACTATGGTGACAGGAGGATGCGAAGCCAATGACGCGGCCCACGGCATCCAGGTGATAGATGTCAGGTCGCTAGAGCTAGTATCGACGGGACGCCGCTGTTTACAGAATGTGTTGAAGGGCTTAGATCAATCGGAAGGAAATGTTACATTGTCAACGTTGCCAACCCGTTAGATAATTACAGTTTTATTAGACAATTTAGGTGCCTGATAATACACTGAAAGAATGTACGTTTCAGAACAACTTTTCATCAGCGTTCGCACTAGGTATTCCGGGGTGGATAATAGCCGAATCCTCCCCGATGAACATATGTCAAATATATTTGCAACCAGACTCCTTTCTATTTTTTCATTATTTAATTTTACTTAATAGATCTTTTTACGAACCACATCCGTGTGTGAAAGAACCAGATAACTGTATTATGAAAGTTTCTTTTTATTTAGAACTTACATAGTAGACTTTTTAACATATGAAAACATTTTAATACTCTTTAAAGCGTCGGCGACGCCACAAATAGCTAGTGGTATAATATTTAACCATATTTTTTTGCTGTTTCCAAATCATACTTCGTGATAAACACACACTACGTGAGGTAGGAATAAATAAATCATGCTTTTTGCAGCAGTACAATGTATTTGCTGTAGCAATTTCCACTCGCACACAGCCATTATTTCCTTGTTCGCTTTAGTTTCTTTGCTGTAATTGCGGGAATGACGTCGGCATGACGTTGCCACTGCCTCTGGCGTGCTTTCGCGTCTCCGCCTTGGCCTTGATACGTTAGTACACAGGTCTGCCGCCCGTAGCGTGACCTCTGTGGTCAGCAAATGAGAAACCTAACCCAAACGCTGCTTCGCAGAGTGCATAACAGAATCTCCTTGTAGAAGATAAGCTTTCTCTTTCAACGACGTCTTAAGCAATTCCCGTGAATCTACAAATAACAGGCTCGAGTATGTTCGTGAAGTTTCCAAATAAGAAAATAGCTGGGAAGATATTATGGAATTAATTAGAAAGGGATAGTTAGTTTCCAACTATTTGAAACTTTCTAAGTTAATTCATGGACTGGAGATACATCTTATGGTACTAAAGAACCACTGTGAAGTCAGTTCCGAGATTCCGAAATTATCTCAATTTTATGTAAAATTGAACATTTTTGTCATCAATGTTAAGAAATATCTAGTGATAGTTGTTGCTGCCCTTTTTAGCCAATTTCATATAATGGAAAGAAGTTGAATGTAAATTCGAAAAGACAAGAAATTCATTTAATAACATAACATGGAACATTATGTCAAGAACGTATAAAGCATAATTCAATAAAATTTCGTAAAAAAATGAAGTTAGTGACATATATTTACAGAAAATATACCATTAGGATGTACAATGAAGTTAAAATTTGAAGATCCTAGTCAATGGAATTCGTTCATCATTCCAACGTGCGAACATTTTTGTTGGATACAATTTGGGAAATACTTCGAGGGAAATTTCACAATGTTAATTGAAATGCGACTTCTTAATTTTCCTTACTTTTCAATTTTATAAAATCTTTTTATTATTTTAAATTCAATATTTAAATTCCAAATTTCGTATTTAAATTCCTTGTACATTGTTTTACAAAATGCAGTTTTCTTCTTCAAATTCAGATTCACAATCCTTTTACTTTCTGTTTCTTTTTGCGTCAAACATCTTCACTATCCCATGATCTTTTGACACGTACATCAACAATTTCAAGTTAATAAGAATTCTTTCTGAATGGTGTTCTGAAGATGTACTGCCCAGTTTTCAGAACACCACACCTTAGCCCCAGGGCTAAGTGAGGCCCGGATATGAAATACAATTTTCAGGTCAGTTTTGTTAGGAAATTAACCTATCACCCTTGAGCGCCAACTTTCGTGTCATTTATTTACTTTTCAAAGCTAAAATAGGTGCTCTAATTTTGACTTAGTGTAACGTCACATTTTCCTTATAGAACTTAGAAAGACATGCATCAAGTAATTGATACAAATAAACAATAAGAGTTCAAGAAAAAAATTGTACAAAACTAATCTTGACTTTTTTAGATCTTATTAAGGTCTTTATAAAAGGTATTTTTTAACAATCATTCATCATTTGGTCTGCCTTCTACTATCTAAATCTTTAGCGTTACTCGTTATTCCAGTATTCTTGAAAGATACACAGTTGCAAAAGGCGAAAGAGAGGTTAAGAGTACTTACAAGGTGTACGTGCTCTTAGCAAACAAAATTGAAGGTCGGAATGAAGGATTTCTCGAAAGAGTTACTAGAAACTCGTATGAAGCCTTGCGAATGTATCCCTTGAGTCAGGTCAGATTCCCAAGATGCGTTACCTTAACCTCGTTTGATCAGGAAAGAGTATATTGCAGTCTAAATTAAGGCAAAGGAGCGTAATTTACATTAATCAATTCACAATATTATTTACGAATGTCAGTAAAATAGCAGCAAACTATTCTGGGTTTGTAAAACTCTGTGAAAACAAAACTTATGTCTGCGAAAACTGTTCTGTGAAAGAAACCCTCAAAAAATTGTTTGAGGTTGAAAAGTTACTTTAGGTCAAAGTTGTTCGGAAGCTAACTCGCATCAATGAAACTACAAATCATTCTTCTACAAACATAGGGGAAATTTTATTGGACGATTTTCGTACTGAAATGGAAAATAGAGACAGTTGATACAGATCTCAGGTAATTAATAGGGAGTCTAAGCTTGACTTAATCGGTGAAGTAATACCTTGTATTGAGAGTTTTTTGCGCGTTTCTTGCTCTGATCGGATTAACTGGTTACTTCATTAAAGTAGATGAGCATTCATGTTAATAAAAGTCTATCAGAATACTTATTAAGATTGCCTCTACGAAGGAAAAAATGACAGTGGAGGCTCGTCTGAAAATAAAGTATAACTGCAGTCTAATTTTGAAAAAACCTTACCTGCCACAATCCAGCTGTAGAACAGGCCGACGTGACTGCCAAAGTACCAACGCTGCACAACGTCAGTTCTTAGGGCGTTACTCTGGCAACAGCGCTCACCATTAGGTGAGAATAAACAGATATTACAGTTACTCTATTACCCCGCACGGTGCTTATTGCTTTGGGAAGAGCTATTGCGAGATAAGAGAGCAAGATAGATTCTCACATTCAACATTCATTTTCGATTCCTGATAATAATGACGCTCTCTAAAACTGAATTCTGATGTAACTTGCTCTTCATGAAATTTTAGAACACTGAAAAAACATACCAATAAGAATTGAACTGTAAGATCAACTAACTAATGACTTCACCCGATGCACATCTGAGCGCTGACCATCGCCATGAAAGCGATGAATTTGCGTCTCTCCTCAAGGACGCACATTATGAAGGGATTTTGTAGTTTGTTCAGTTCCGATTAACATTCTAAAAGATTTAACAAGAGTAAAATAGTACATAGCCTGAAGTAGTCCCCATGTTTAGAGCACCTTAAACGTTTTCCACCTGCTCCCAAATTCGTTTATTATTCCTTTCGTAAGATGTAGGGATATTCCACAATGCATATAAGCATCTTACAAAAAACCTTGGAAAATTTATAGTATTTTAGTAACATCTATGATAAAGCTTTGATTTTCAAAGACTACAGCTATTATCTTCTATTACATCTCAATTATGGGATGCGAAATGAAACAAAAAGTCAAAATTTCTTTTAAGTTTTCAAATCTATACTCTATACGAGGAGTTCCCTCTCCTTAAATTTCAGCTTTCGGCAGCAACTAGTTTTACACTTCCATTTGGGTTGGTAATATAAACTTTCTTAATTATATCTAATGCTCTGCTACGTCACGAGATTTTTTGAATTAAGTACCGAGATGGTTTACGCCACGAGCGCTTGAAGATTTCGAGGAAACTCCCCCGCCGCCGAAACTTTCATAAGACTCTCCAAACCACCTGTTGAACCCGTAAATTGTTCAACATGAAATAAATTGTATTTATTATTGCATCATTAAAGTTATAATTTCATTATCCCTGTAGTATATTTCCTAGATAAATCTATGTAAATACAAATTTGAAAGTAAAAGGGAGTCGTGAGACACCCAGAAATGTTGTCAATCTTCCCTCTTGGCCGCGCACGCCTGTGTTCGTCATTTCAGAAGTTTTGTGCGTTGTTATGTGAGAAAATACATTCGAAGATGAGCAGTTAGTATTAACCAAGTATTGTTGGTGGAAAATGGTTTTCACGAGCTAATGCTTCGATATATCTATGAAAAGGTATTTATTTCGTGGAATTGGTGTAGCGGTTGCTCACATTATTTTATAAGGAAGGTTTCTTCACATTTTTTATCTAATTCACTGTCAAATAATCAGAATCGAAATCTGTCCATTTTATCCAACGTCATTCACTCCTTGATTTCTTAAGTCTGAAACTGAAAACAATCCTCACACTTTTGGGAAGGAAATCTGGAAGCTAGGTTTCATTTCGATGACCAACAGCAATCTTCTTGAGGTTTTCAGAGCCTTCAATGCTAGAAGATTCCTAATAATTGCATATGAATATCCAGAATGAACTTGGGACAATGAAGGGATTGTGCATCCTATGCAGGATGAGAGGTGAACAGAATAAACTAAGCGTTACAAAATCAACGAACAAGCCAAAACAAGCCAAAACATTTGCAGCAAATTTAAATGAAAAATTTTGAAAATGGAAGGAACTATTACTCATTACAGAAGTCTGTAAAATGTCGAAAAAAATTAAAACCATTGTCAATAGATCAGCTGAATACTCCACCCTCTCCGCAACCATAAAATGAACAAACCCATCTTACAGCCAAACTGTTTTAATACGAAACACAATTAACACAAAAATTTATTTTTTTTTAAAAAAAAGGACAGGTTTAAAATCACAAAAGCAGCAGCATTGTGGCTCAGTAGGTGTAGTATCTGGGATCGAAGTCGTTGGCCGCCATGGTGCGGTCGATCCACTCGCGCTCGTGAGCCACGTTGGCGTAGACGGCCGGCGCGTCCTCGCCGCAGCCGATGCCCCACGCCACCACGCCCACCTGCTGGTAGCGCGACGCGTCGTGCGCCAAAGGGCACACCAGCGGGCCGCCGCCGTCGCCCTGCGCACACCCAACAGAAACAAATGAAGACCTGAGCGCAAAAGTGGACTCGCCCTACCAAAATGAGTTATTGACACCATTTGTTATCTGAGGAGGCGAGTTGACTGTGTAATTTGACTGGCAGAAATGCCGAACAAGTAATACTTTTTTTAATCTTTATATGTTGTTGGTTTGATCAGTTTACCTTTATAAAGTTAAGAATGAAGTCACGTAACTCTTTTCACTACTCTTTCTATCCACTGCTATGGTACTTGAACTTGATTTTTCTCTATTGTCTTAAAATGTGCCTTAGACCACTATTGCGCTCATCACTTCAATTGAATAGTTTATGTCAGAAACCCGTCAAACGCCAAAATTTAAAATGCGCTTTAGCGGTGGAATATTGTTCCACGAGGATAGACACATCGCTTATTCCATATTTACCTGAAAAATATTTATTAACTGCTTTAAGATTAAAAATATTTTAAAATCGGATAAACTGGGACACATTCTCAATTTTCTCGACATGACAAATTTGGCGTTTGACGCGTTTCTGAAATAAACAATTCAATTCATGCATTACACACTGCGGGTCATTATATTGTTTGTTTTGGACGTTTAAAGAGTAAATATTTAAATATTATATTAAAAAGAATGGACTCTAAGAACGTCTGGGCGAACAGGAAGTGAAGAGATTGACCACGACATTCAAGGTCTATTCACATCAGTACACGACTTTTAGGAATGTTAGATTTTGAATTTTCAGGCGAGCCTAATGTAAATTTGATTGTAATGATTAATAGCATTTGATATCATTATTAATTGATATGAATGTGAATGATTAACATCATTTGATATTGTATTAACGACCTTACTCGATGCACAAAATAGTTCTGAAATGACAGACTAATGGTCGTAAAATAGAAATTAGCGTAATCGTCTATCTCACAGAGTACGAGGGTGAATTTGTGAAATGCTCTTCTTGGGAACCTGATACCTGAATCACATTAGAAATGAAAATGTGAAGTTTGTGATGTGTTTAATCCTTAGGATTTAGCGAGCATCACTGTTATTCGATTAATTCAGCAAACAATCTGCATGAATGGCATTCTCGTAAAGTTCAGGGAAATATTCTGCAGTGTCCCAAAAAGCTGACAAATAGCGTATTTTGGCTTCGAGCTTTATTTATCATTAACTACACTAGATTGACGTATTAAATTAAAAATGTATAAAAAGGAGTCCCATCTTTGGAAATAAACCCTATAACCAGATTAGAGCTAAAATATTGAGGCACTTTTTTACTGCAAAATTTATTTTTCGGGAAAATAACCTTCGAATGATTAAAACTTTGTCAAGTTGACGTTTAATTTTCAACAAACGTCTCGTGCTTGGTAGTGACAAAGCCAAAACTTTCCAAGGAAACTTTCCCATTCACGTCGGTGAAGAATCTTTCTGCAATTGTCGTTTCATCTCAAGACTTAAGTATAGGGCGCGTCTCTTTTCCGGGTAGGAGTGTACTTTAAATATTTTGACAAGGAACAAATAACTTATTTTGCACGTGTTGCGCAACTCGACAATTTTCAATGAAGAGGAGTATGCACACTAATATCCCGACAACATATGCAAATTTTCCGCTGCATAAACAAATTATGTATGCGTGATCGACAATCCCATTTTATTCTTTCTGCGCGCTAATACAAGCTGCAAGAAGGCAGTGCTACATCTTTCCTGTTGCAGAGGGGAGGAAGCTGGGAGGTGGGTGTGGGCGTGGCTCACCTTGCACGTGTCCCTGCCGGGCACTCCGCCGGCGCAGACGAAGCTCTCGTGCAGCTCGAAGTAGTTGCCCAGCCGCGTCTTGCGCAGGCGCGACTGGCACTCGCTGCGCGGCACGATCGGCACCTCCACGCGCTTCAGGATCACCTGGTAGCGGCCCTCCTTGCCTGCAAGACCCCACACCCTCTTAGCAGACTTCCTTTTGACGAATACAAGCAGGTTCCCGAATCCTCGGAACAGAAACCACGCGACGCATTCGCTCGTTCGGTAAAAAGGAAGCGTGTGAATCGAGTATAAAACCCGGCATACACGTTCCGTTAGACCGGTGAGATTTACCTGTACAGGTCACTTGCACAGGTAAACAGGAGCGTGCGTGCCGGGCGCTACACGCCAAGCTGCGCGGGCGTGGCGACCTGCACAGGCGACCTGCTCAGGCGACCTGCTCAGGCGACCTGCTCAGGCGACCTGCTCAGGCGACCTGCTCAGGCGACCTGCTCAGGCGACCTGCTCAGGCGACCTGCTCAGGCGACCTGCTCAGGCGACCTGCTCAGGCGACCTGCTCAGGCGACCTGCTCAGGCGACCTGCTCAGGCGACCTGCTCAGGCGACCTGCTCAGGCGACCAGCTCAGGCGACCTGCTCAGGCGACCGGAGAAGAAACGAAATTCAATTCTTTCTACCTGCGCAGACGCGTAGACCTGAGCGCGCGCGTGTGTGTGTGTGTGTGTGTGTGTGTGTCATTCCGGCTCGCCTGTACGTTAAGTTACTGTTAGTTGTCGCTAGTTCCTTGACTAGAGAGCGTCGGTCGCCTTTGGATTTACGTGTATAATAGTGTTAACTAGTGACTACGCCTACGATACACCTTTTCAGCACTTTGTAGATAACTTCACGTGTCTCCAGAATTATTTTTCCAGGAGATGGGGTGTTCTTATAGTAGAATAACTGAGACATACGCACGGTCGATACGTTGCAAGAAACGTCAAAGTAGCTGTCAGTCTCTCATGGGGAAAAATATAAGTTCTCGTAATTGTATTTTCTTTTGTATTACAGGAGTTACAAGTGACAGTTTTTGGTAGACTTCATTCATTCGCAAATAATTACGGTATTCAGTAGGATCAGAACTTAACTCTTTTAGTAATCTTGTGCGAGTGTATTCATTACTCTCTGTAAGCCAATCTTTTACACCAGGCTTTGCGATTTTGCTCCTTTTTACAACACTTCATGACCACTAACCGACAAAAGCAATTGCGTAGTATTCTTGTTTGCTCGCTATCACTAGACTGAGTTAAAATTTTCCGGTTTACGGTAGTGAGTGTGTGCTCTAGCCTGCACAGGTATACCTTTCCGGTTTACCTGTGCAGGTTTACCTGGCATATATCGTAAAGTGTGTTCCGGGCCTAACGCTAGGAATGAATGATTAGAGAAGGGGAAGTGTACTAAAAATTAATAATGCCGATCCGGTGGCCGTGGCAGTAGTGTCGTAGCGATCTCGGACTGAAAGGTCGTGGGTTCAAGTCCCGCCTTGGGCATGGTTGTATTTGTGTTCGTTCTTTCACCCCTTACCACTATATCGTTTCATCTCCATAGTTACCATACCGTTAACTCCAGTAGTGGTCGCTAATGACCTAGATGTTGATGCGACCTTAAATAACAAAAAAGACAGTTTAGCTCCTTTTTGCACGATTCCTTTAATGAATACGCGCTCGTGCGCAGATTTCTGAACCCTCAGAACAGACGCCAAATTGCGTATTCGCTCGCGAGCTAATCTCCCGAAATTGTTCGGTTAAAAGAAAGCTGTTAATCGAGTCTGAAGTTGGGGAATAAGTTCAATTTTTTTTATTGGAAATGAATGGTTGGGGAGGTGTATTGCTATCAGTGAAAGTGTACTAATAGACGAATAATGGACATTTTAGACTTGAGCTACACTATTACATCCGACGATAGATTTCGGAGTTTTAGCGAACACGCGTATGCGGAGATTCCCTCAACAGGAGACGACACACTGCGTATGCGCGTGTTCGCTAAAACTCTGAAATCTATCGTCGGATGTAATCGTGTTACTTTGGTCTAAAGTGTCCATTATTCGTCTTTTAGTACACTTCACTGGCAGCAATACACCTCCCCAACCATTCATTTCCAATATAACCTATACTATGAACTCATTCCCGAAGTTAGATTCGATTTGCACGCTTCCTTTTGACGAATCCGCGCACATGCGGTTTCTTAAACCCTTAGAATAGTAGCCACATTGCCTATACACTCGTTCCTGGTAACCCCCGAAATTGTTTTATTTTTTCATTTTATTTATTTTACATAAAAAACAGTTGAACACTGTGTGAGACGTGCTATGGGGAGAAGTGAATTCTGTGCACGTTTTCAAAATGGTGTGATCCCTACTCTAAGCCATATACTACTTGAATTTTCAATATAGAAAGAAAATGCGTTGTTCCTCAAAAGGAAGCGGGTCTTTGTAAAGTGGGTCTCGGAGGTCAACACCGGATGCGTCGTGGTGCAGTGCGGCACGATCAAAATCATGTATAGCTATGAGCATAAACATGCAGCAAGCGGCGCAGCAAGATCAGAATCGTGCATCCGTAGTTATGAACATTAACACATAGCAAGGGCACGGCGCGCCATGCTGAGTCCTGCGTTTGAACCTTTACACTTTGTGTATCCTCCGTGGTAGGCATACTTCCGTTATGTACTGCTGTTGGAAAGCTCAAACTCGAGTGGTTATAAGAGAAATCATGTTTTCCACAAGCATGAGGAAAGAATACTAATGCACGATTGGGCCTAACTTGATGCCACAACAAATTTATATAACACACAAGAAACTAGGAAAGGAACTATATACTACCCACAATTATTATCAAATTATCGAACTATTATCAAATAATAGTCATTATTTTTGGAGTTCACGAAAGGATCTCTGACGATAAAAAATCACAAATGAATATAGGTCAAAGTCGATAAAGAGGGAAAAGATTAATTATTAATACTTCTACATACGATTGGACCTTACATGAAACATTGGACTTAAATGCCACAACAAGAAAATCTTATTTTTTCTGTTTATGAAAGACGGAACTTCTATAAAAGGACGAAACCATATTTTAACTTAAATGATTTTTTTTTACCAAAAGAGCAGTTACTCAAGAGAAAAAAACGATATAAAATCCAGGTTGTTTGCGGAGAAGTTACGCATTCAAAATTACCTGTCATTGGCAGAAATTTTCGTATGTCTTTTGACAGTATGCTCTTTAATATTTTATATTTCTAGAAGTCATATGAGTATCACAATTTCCAACTTTTCCTTGTCTCAGCAACGTGCTATTTTTCTTCCACGCCACAACTAATTGGATAAATGCTACAAAATTATCGACCTTGGGAAGCGCCTGTGTAGGATCCAAATAAAGCGCTAAAGGTGAAGGGGAATTCGTTTCAAAATTAATCTCGTTCTTTTATAGATGACTTGCTAATACCCATTCATTACTTTCAGCATTGTCCCGAGTTTGAAAGGTTGAATTAGGGGTTTGTTACCTTTCTGACGAAGCATAATACGTTAAGAACAAGTTCTCGCGAAGTTGTCATTATGGAAGGTAAGAAGTACAATCAAAAATCTCCTTTCAACTCATTCGAGAAAATAAAAATCTAGAAATTCAGCCGAATCAAATAGTTTTTAAACATGAAAATACTAGTTCCGAAGTGGATTCAGAAACCGATTTTAATCAATTTCCTGTTGGTACTAAAAGAACAGTGTTCAAGCTGTGTTCATTTACGATCTCAAGTTCTAGTATAGTAGGCTCAGCCCGACAATACTTGGCAACTCCAAATGTGTCTCTAAATGTAAGAATTATTATATATTTTTCACTACATTTTTTTACAAGATTACACAACTATGTACCGTAGAGATTAAATCTTTATGATTCTGGTAATGAAACCCTTAAATTAACTAATATGTTAAGTAATTAATGTTAAAGTTTTGTCATTAACGGATACTTAAGCTTCTTTATAGAAACATGAGACAGGTTTATGTCAAGCACCAAAGGCGAAAGTGTTCTACCATAATAACTTCTGAAGATTTGAAACTTGCGGTTTCGTAATTTTGAACTAATGACCTCGCACGTCATGAATTGAGTTTTGATCACATATCAACCCTGTTTTTAGTTTAGTTTCTCTTCACACACACAGGGAAAGTTTAATTTCTCTTGTGTTGTTAATAGCTTAGCTTTCCTCCACGCTGGACAAAATATGGTTACATTAACGAAGATTTAGGTAATTAGTTACTCAGACCATTTGTTAAAAGAGGACACCTTCCAAGAGAGTAGTTTATCATCTGAAATTCCTTTCCTGTAGGAGAATTAGGGGTGAAAATTCTAACAATTTCCAGGTTAGACATTTTTTCTAAACAAGATACGACATTTAAATAGAAGCCAAAACTACTTTTAAAAACAGTTTCAATTATAAGACATATTTTTTAATTAAATGCATTGCTTTAACCAGTGCTGAATACAAGTTGTTATGGTGGATTCACGTTTCGAGAAGTTACCCCTTGTGTAAACAATAGAAGTCAGATTTCGGGGATTTTTGAAGAATCTCTAAGAAAGAATTTTGTTTAATCTGATGCCCAAGCCTAGACAAAGAGCATGATAACTTCGAATTTCCTTCTTCACATTTTGGGGGCATTGTGTTGAGTTAAAAAAAGGAATCTTCCAAAACATTATATAATATTTGTTTTGTTCGACTCTTATTCTTGCGACATATATTTTCCTTCTCCAATGTATATTTCCAAATTTGTTCGGTAAACGATTTTATACCCTAACAATCGTTTAGAATCTGAACAAATCTTAGCATCATATTTTGTTTCATTTATTTCATGGTAATAAATGAAACAATGTGTTAATAAGTCGAAAAAAGATGTTGAAACAGTTTCAAAATGAATACAAACCGAATACGAAACAATTTTTTTTTTAACTGACCTAAAATATTTTAAGAACCGAAATCAAAAACAGAATTTTATTACTAACTGTTTGAGCCTTGTTTCTAAAGAAATAAAATGAAAAAATAATATTATTATGGGTTAAAATATCTATTAATTAGAGAGAGTCAATTCCAAATAAAATATTTTATTAAATGGCACGTTTCACAGACGATTTGTTTGCTTACTCAGGTGCAACATTAAATAATAATAATAAACAATAAAAAATAATATTAAAATAATTAAAAATTCGTACAAGATATAATAAATAGAAATTCAGACTCACCTTTTCTTAACATAATGATATTATCAACGCTGAAGAGTTTTTTTCATTAATATCGAATCATAAGTTGTAGTAAATTTACTACATTCCACATTCTCTTTGTTATATTACATTTCAATTTATTGTACCTTGTATATAATGTATGTAATTTTAATACTAATTAATTATTTGTTAATTCTTAATTATTATTAATGGATTATGTATTATTATATATTACTTATTAATAATAACTTATTTATTATTTATTTATTTATTAATTTTATTATTATTATTATTATTATTATTATTATTTATTATTATCAATATTTTTGTGTTATTTAGTGTCGCACGGGACAAAGCAGACAAATTCTTCTGTGAAACTTTGTGCCGTTCAATAAAACATTTTATTTTGAATTGACTATTTATAATCATAGATATTTTAATCCATGACATTCAACAAACGCTCACAAATATAACATAATTTTATAATTCTTCTCTAGTTTCTAAAAAGTAAAGAAATTCTAAAACAAAAATATCTAAAACATGCAATTTTCTAATTCTTTCTCCCCCCCCCAAAAAAATAATGAAGAATTGCTTGGGCTCACCGAAGACGTCCTTGCCCCATCCGGAGGCGAGGCAGTTGCCGTGCTCGACGGCGTGGCCGGGCTGCGGCAGGCACACCACGTCCACGTTCTCCGCCAGCTCCACGGGGCGGTCGAGGAAGAGCAGCGCCACGTCGTTGTACAGCGAGTCGTGCTTGAAGTCCGGGTGCACGGCGACGCGCGCCACCACGCGGTCCTGGTGCGGCAGCACCTCGTTCTTCGTCTGCGTGTCCCACTCGCCCGCGCGCACCTTCAGCCCCTCCGAGGAGCTGCGCACCGCAAACGCCTTTCGCGTCTCACAACACCACAAACACGACAATAATGGGCGAAAATATACGTAAAATATTTTTTTTTTGTACACCATCATTATAAACGACCCTTTTCGATACCCCGAATCGTGCATAATCCAGTATTTTATCGCACGCTACATGACGTCATCGCCATTATTAAACGCGACATGACGTCATCACACATTCATCACACATTTAGCGAGAGAATCGTGGGAAGGTAGAAGAAGACGGAACAGCCGACCACCGTTTTCTCGCACGGATGTCAACAATGCCATCTTGAATTTGATTTCCAGAGGGCGTTGGATGTCAAGCACCCGAGACGTCAGAAGAAAGTTGTTTCGCGAAATTAAGTTTGATTCTCTTGTAAATTTATAATGCTGCTATACAAAAAAATAGCGTATGCAACTCGTTTATAATGTTGCTTTATTGCATTCGTACAAATTTGAAAACTCGCTCCTAACGTCGCTCGTTTTCAAAACACGTACTCATGGAATAAAGCTTAACATTATAAACTAATTGCATAAACTACTATAATCATATGTGTGGATGACTGAGCGAGGTGGCTTCGCCCGTTGAAAGAAATTAACTTACAGCAAAAATGTGCTTACATTTTTTCAAAAAACTATAGTAGATTGTTCGGTAACCTTTTGAAGTAGCACGAATTGAGAAGTCTACGATTTGCACATTCCGCATCCCTAAAATCAAGCTTTCTGATGTATAATGGGCTTGTACAGAAAATGTGGTAGTGAGAGGTCACAGTAATTTCTAGTTTCATATTGTCACTACTGAGGAAGGTGAATGATCATTTGATTTATCACTTTCCTACTTTCTCTGACATATGAATGCACACCATCACATGCACGATTTATTCTATAATTTTTTTATTGAAATTTTCCACCTGTGGTGAATTTGAAAACTTCTCTTTCAAAAGATTCTGATGTTGAAGAGAAGAAGAAAACTACGTTACTTTTCTCAGATTTTTGTCACGGAAAGAAGGTTATAATATATGCTACTATTATTTGAAATTTCTCCCAATCACACAATTTCGTATAAACATTTTTGGATATAAGTGTTTGTACACGAAACTACATTGCAAATTTTGCGTTGCAACAAATTGTTAGAAATATGTTGCTTTATCTTTTCTGTACTTCAACAGCCAATTTGTTAAACATTTTTATCGTATCATTTTGTTGTCCCTGGTGTGGGAATTTTAGATTTGTGCATTCAGGATTCACCAAAAAATTGTTGCAAAACAGTAACTTCATAAAGTTCTAAAGAAGAAAGTTTCTAACCTTTGCACATAAACTAGTATATTCTGAGGAATTGTATTGGTTAGAGTTATGCCGATTCCTTTGAATACAACTATCTTAATCTACATTTTGATCTTATGATTCTCAGTATCTAAGTCTTTTGGGCAGTTTTATAGAAGAGTGATTGATATGATTTGAATGCTGGAGCAATGATTTAATGAGACACATGGGAAACGGGAGAACCACAAGAAAACCTGCCGGGAACTAACTTTGTTCACCACTTGGACCGCAACTCCACACACAAGGATCGAGATTTGAATCCAGGTGGAAGGCGAGCGTTCCGCCCACTTTCCCACGGTCGCCCCATGAACTATCAGAGGGTAGGTAAAGAGGAGTTACACGAAGAATGAACCAGTTTGACATGTCGGGAAACAGATTAACCATGCACAGGACGTTGGCATTGCTAGAGATAGTGATGAAGTCACCTACAAGTGAGCTAACCTTAAGAAACTCCCTGACGAATTCAGTGCATGGACAAAACCAGCAGTTATGTTGCCAGCAATTGTCAAATAGTATAAAGCATTCCCTTCTTATATAAAGGAGTTACTCTAGAAAGGAACCACTTTCACATGTCGAGAAACAAATTAACGTCATGCAGGGTGATGACATTGCAAAGTATAGTGATAAGCCATTTACAAATGGGAACAGTAAACGAACCCACTGATAAAATGAGGGTGAGGACATAACCCGTAGTATTGTGGCCATGCCTGTCAAAGTAAATGCCTGTCAAAGTAAATGCCTGTCAAAGTAAATGCCTGTCAAAGTAAATGCCTGTCAAAGTAAATGCCTGTCAAAGTAAATGCCTGTCAAAGTAAATGCCTGTCAAAGTAAATGCCTGTCAAAGTAAATGCCTGTCAAAGTAAATGCCTGTCAAAGTAAATGTCTGTCAAAGTAAATGCCTGACAAAGTAAATGCCTGTCAAAGTAAATGCCTGTCAAAGTAAATGCCTGTCAAAGTAAATGCCTGTCAAAGTAAATGCCTGTCAAAGTAAATGCCTTTTTTATAGCAACCTTTCTGTACTCACTCGTAGACGCAGTGGCCGGCGGTGAGCACGACCTGCGGGTGGATGAGCGATCCCCCGCACTTGTACACGTTGAGCTTCTCGTCCGACTTCTCGCCCACCACCTCCTCGTGCAGCACGGCCACCATCCAGGGGAACTCGCCGAACTGCGCCTCGCCGTTCTCGTCGCCCACGATGCGGAAGCCCACGCCGTCCGCGTTGCGCTGCCCGCACCCGCCCTCGCGCACGCGCACGGGCGTGCCCGCCGTCGTGCCTTCGTCCGGGTGCCGCGTGTCCGGCGGGTGGCCGTGCCCGTCGGGCGTGGAGCCGCCGTCGTTGTTGTTGTAGGACGGCGTGGACGTGGGCGGTGCCTTGGACGGCACGGGTAGGCGGTCCGGCGGCGCGCAGCACACGTCCAGGTAGCTCTCGCAGGGGCCGTCGGGCGGTCTCCTGCGACAGAGCGTCGACTGCCTTGGACCCGAGATCGAAAGCGTTCGTTCCGCGACGCTGTGGATGTAGGGTTTCGAACGGTGGAATTCCGTTTTGAACGGCAATAATCTCCGTGGTTGTTTCTTTTCCTCCCGTTATATTGCAATATTTATCGCCAATGTTTGTGTGTCCTAAATCTAGCGTAGGTTTTGACATAACCGTCACCCAACAGATCGATTCGTTGGACCTCAGATGCCTTGGTTCCGAGATCGAAACCGTTCGTTGCGCGAGGGTGTGCATGTAGGGTTTCTAACGGTGGAATTCATTTTTAACGGTAATGTTGTGTATCGTCTAGATCTAGCGTAGGTTTTGACATAACCGTCAACGGACAGGTCGATTCCTTGGCCCCAAGATCGAAAGCGTTCCTTCCGCGAGGCTGTGCATGTGGGGTTTCGAACAGTGGAATTCATATTGAACGGTAATGTGTATCGTCTAGATCTAGCGTAGGTTTTGACATAACCATCAACGGACAGATCGATTCCTTGGCCCCAAGGTGCCTTGGACCCGAGATCGAAAGCGTTCCTCCCGCGAGGTTGTGATGTAGGGTTACGAATGGTGGAATTCCATTTTGAACGGCATTAATCTCCGTGGTTGTTTCTTTTCCTCCCGTTATATTACAATATTGAACGGCAATGTTGTGTATACTCAAAATCAAGTGTAGGTTTTGACAACCACCACCCAACAGATCGATTCCTTGGTCCCTAAGTGCTTTAGATCCGAGATCGAAAGCGTTCGTTCCGCGAAGGCGTTCCATGTAGGGTTTCAAAAGGTGGAGTTCATTTTGAACGGTAATATTGAGTATCATCTAGATCTAGCGTAGGTTTTGACATAATCGTCACCCGACAGATTGATTCCTTGGTCGCAACGTGTCTTGGTCCCGTGATTGGGGGCGTTTATCCAACGGAGCTGTGCCTTTGAAACGGAAGAATTGAAGAGAAGAGCACCGTTAATATTCTGCGGTCGTCTTGTTATATTTAGAAGGAAATGACTACACTGTTGAGCCTCGACAAGCTTTTACTCGAGTTGGAAAATGTGTTCTCCAATGCTCTTTGTAAGGGTTATTTCGAAAGGTGGAATTTCAGAAAGGTCACCGATCGTTTTAGTACAGTCCAACTGATAGCACAGATTTCCTCCTTTTATGGAAATTATCTCGCCGAGACTGGGCTTCTGGCTAGACAAAATATATAGACAAGTAATCTAAATTACAAGCAGTTTAAATTTCCATGCTACGAAGTTTGTCAATTAAGCGGCTGCATAATATAACCAATTCGTTCTAAAAACGCTTTTATCTACATGTTCCTATTAACTACACAACTTGCTTGGGTGGTCACACTGCATTACGAAAACAACTAGTTTGTGTTCTCGTTTCCATTTTCTCTCCTTTCCACGAATTATATCGCCATACCGAGCGAAATTTAGGATGTACAAAATCATTCTGGCGGTTTATCTAATAACCCGCACAATGCAGCATTTAACATTCATATCGAAATTTCGCAGTCAGCACACACGATAAGGCACAAACGTCTTATTATATATTATATATAATAATATATAATAATATATAATATATAATAATATATAATATATAATAATATATAATATATAATAATATATTATATATAATAATATATTATATATAATAATATATAATATATAATAATATATAATATATAATAATATATAATATATAATAATATATAATATAATACTTCGTAGTCCACGTCTTCGTTTACCGATATTTCCTCTGTGGGTAACCAACCACTTTTAATGTTATTTGTAGTAAATTTTACCCATTTGCATTTCACTTTTTCGCATCAAACCTCTGTGTCAAGCACACAACATTAATAATATGAAGCATTAACTCTATAACTATTAGCCTGCAAATTGTGTTTATATTGCATTTGAAAGCAAAGAGTATTGATTAAAACATTTCAAGTTTTAATTCCTGCGACAAAGCATGTTTTCATAAAAATATGTTTGCAATTTTAATTCACGAGTTTCGATACAAATTTAGTGCTCTATTCATACTCTATATCTTTAAAGCGAACTCCACACCGAAGCAAAATAACACCAAACCTATATCTTTAAGCAATTCATTCCATATAACATAATTAATGTATTTGGCCACATGGTTTACATAGACAGTTTATAAAAAACAAAAAAAATTGAATATTTTTGCAAAAAGTTTTTTACTGGTCATTTGCTGGGTCTTTTTTTAATATTAATAGTTTTCTTCTTTGTATTGTGGCCTGAAGATGGTGGAAAAACGTTATCTCTGAAACGTCCTCAGCAAATGTCGAATAATAAACTTTTTGTGAATATATTTTAAAATGTTTTTGTTGTTTTTATAAACTATCTGTCCGTGTAAACCATGTGGCAAAATACATTTAATATATGTGATTGTGATACGACAGACAATGTTCTGTTTTTAATGTTCAAAATTCATTCCATATCCCCAAACGCTTGAACTACGAAACTACAGGTTGGGCAAAATACTTTAAATTTAGTATTTAAATACTTCGGCAAAATACTTTGGATATAAGCATTTAAATACATACTCCAAATGCATTAAGTTTTGACTTGCTAAACGTACTTATTTAAAACACTTTAAATACTCAAAATACAGTAAATATAATAATTGTATATTATATCTTTTTTTTTTGCAATAATATATTCTAATTGTCAATTACAATAATTTAGCAACTCTCAGTCATATACATTTCTGAACAATCACTAACTTTAATATACATATGTGTACCCACTTTCAAATATAAAATGATATAAAAATATGTGCAACATAAATAAACGGAATTCACTTTTAAAATGACTAATATTACAAACAAATCATCAGGCAATAAACCCCTAGTTGGGGAATGTATAAAACGCTCATAGGAAACCAGTCGTTCAAATGGCGCGAATGAAAAACTAGTGTTATAACGAATAAACCGTTTTTTTTTATTGTCGAATAAATGTCCAGTATTTTTAATGATTGAAATTTCTCATTTAAAAACCGAGATCATTCACATTCAACAGAAAGGACCTTTTTTTAGTTTCAATAAGGTGCATTCACTGGAAGAATCTAACGAAAAGAAAGTATCATCGTTTTCTTCTTCATCTATATTTAAATAATTTAAGTATTTTTTTAATATATTATTTTATGAATTTAAATACATCTCCATAATACATGTCCAAAAACTCAAAACATACAGTTTTTCAAATAAAAAATGTATTTAAAATACGTATATCAAATACAAGTGTTTAAATACTGCCCAACCAAACTACAGCGTTGTATTTAAATACTGCCCAACCAAACCACAGCGTTGTATTTAAATACTGCACAACCAAACTATAGCGTTGTATTCAAATACTGCCCAACCAAACTACAGCGTTGTATTTAAATACTGCCCAACCAAACTACAGCGTTGTATTTAAATACTGCCCAACCAAACTACAGCGTTGTATTTAAATACTGCCCAACCAAACTACAGCGTTGTATTTAAATACTGCCCAACCAAACTATATCGTATTTAAATACTGCCCAACCAAACTACAGCGTTGTATTTAAATACTGCCCAACCAAACTACAGCGTTGTATTTAAATACTGCCCAACCAAACTACAGCGTTGTATTTAAATACTGCCCAACCAAACTACAGCGTTGTATTTAAATACTGCCCAACCAAACTACAGCGTTGTATTTAAATACTGTCCAACCAAACTACAGCGTTGTATTTAAATACTGCCCAACCAAACTACAGCGTTGTATTTAAATACTGCCCAACCAAACTACAGCGTTGTATTTAAATACTGCCCAACCAAACTATATCGTATTTAAATACTGCCCAACCAAACTACAGCGTTGTATTTAAATACTGCCCAACCAAACTACAGCGTTGTATTTAAATACTGCCCAACCAAACTACAGCGGTTTATTTAAATACTGCCCAAACCTGCCAAACTACATGAAAAGCGAAATTCCACCGCCCGTGCATTCTGACCCCACGATGTTGCCTCTACCCACCTGATGTCGATGAGGCCGACGCCGTTCTTCACGATGGTGCCGTTCATGCACTGGTAGTAGGGGACGCACTCACAGTCCTCCTCCTTGTCCACTGGCGCCTCGTCCCCGGCGGTGGCAGGCTGGCCCCCGAACGCCGGATTTTCGCCGCCGCCCTCGCTCTTGCCGAATTGGCCCGTCACGAGGCTCCCGAGGTCTTGCGCCTCCACCGCCACCAGCAGCACCGCCGCCGCCACCGCCAGCAGCAACCTCAACATTGTGTCTGGTATATCTGAAACAAAGGAAGTCGTTTTCTTTTTCGTTTACAATCTCTTTTTTTAAATTATCGTATTTTATTTGCGATTTGTATGCAAACAAACATTTGGAAAAATTGCGTAAATTTGTGCAGACCACTACTTGAGAGGAGTGAAGTCCATTGATCATTATCCACTAATAAATACATAGAACACAACATTTCTGAAATGAACAATTTACAGTCGATATGAACAGGTTGAAGTATTATGTCATTGAAGTCGTCTGGTGGTATCACTATTGTCTAGTATGCTGATGGCTAGAATATTGGGATGGTTATAAAGTCGTTGTAGGTATTTTGCACTGGTCTTTTTGATTTCTTCTTTTACTGTTGGGATCTGTAAGTCTTTGTGTATTGTTGAGTTAATTACGTACCACGGGACATTTACAAACTTTCATAAGGCTATTAACTGGAAGCGTTGTAATCTTTCAGTGTTGTAATTTTGAGCGGTTCCCTAAATTTATTATCTCATGGACAACCGAGGTCATTAACCCCATTTGTTTACATTGTTTTACGAATTATATTAAAATATATTCGAGAGTTATAAAATTCATAGAATACACACTATAGTAGGTAATATTCGATTGTAGCTTACAATGCGCTTCCAAAAACCGAATGAAATTTACAGGTACTTTTCTATTAAATTTAAATTTTATTTAATACTTTTGATATATTATAACTTTATTCTTATTGTTTATGCATTGCGGGAATCGCATGAGCATCCTTTGCCCAAATATAACATTGAAAAAATTTCACATTTTACATGAAAAACTACTATATACATAAAAATGAGAATAGATGAATACATCAGGACAATCACTAATTCAAAGTGCCAATTAATGTTCAAAATTCATAATGTGATTGCTCGATTAACAGTATAAAATACGAATTACAGATCCTTGACAACAAATTCCCACGAAGCAAACAGATTAATTGATTTTTTCATGTTTCCGGACGCGTCAACTGCTCAGGTCATTAGTTTCGTTAGTGTAGGGTATGTTTTTTCTCGGGAGATGGCGGTGATCTTCCCCCGCTGGATGGCGAGATCCGGCGCCGACCTACCGTCGGCTAGTGAGGTTTCCCCCTAACCAGGACTCTCCCACCAGCGGGGCACCGCCCCAGCCGGAACAAGCTCTAAGCTCCCGACCGGTCTCCCAGAATATGTGGTAGTGTAGTGCATGTTAGTGTACGTGTGTGTGTAAGAGGAGAGGGTAGGACAAGGAATGGGAAGGACAGATCGCGCGCGGTCCGTGGCCCGTTTGATAGGGTACTGCTCCGGCATTCGCCTGGTGTTGATCGGAGAAACCACGGAAAACTACCGATCAGAGCAGCCGGCCGCTAGAATTCTCGTCCAGACAGCGACTGAATTCGACCTGGCTGAAAAGCTAGTGTCGAAAATCCTGCCGCTGTCAGGACTCGAACCTAGACCTCCCGGTCAGAGGCGCTGCAGTGACATTAGTTGATGCACTGAGCTACCGCACGAAGCAAACAGCTCGAACGGAATTTGCGAATATAAAAAAAGTAACATTTTTTCGCGCGAAGCACTTATAAACGTCCAAAAAGTTTCCTCGAAACTTCCATGTTGATTTGCAGCATTCCTCACGTCCTGAAAATTCAAAACAGCTACGTTAATGAGCATTTTGTAGAACTACCTAACGGCCAACACTGCCAACGTCACAACCAGAATGCAAAATACTCTCGCGTCTGAAGACTGCGGAAAGAAGCCGTGCGAAGCAACTTAAGCGAAGCCAAGGTTCGCAAGAGGAAGTTCTCAAGATGGTGTGTTATCTGCCGAATTTATCACCTGGCGCACGTGAGGTAATTTTTTGTAACCAGTCTCCCGATTTGGGTCCAACTAAATTCCAGTCATGAACTCCACTTGGCAATCAGGAAGATAGTGAAAATATCCTGAATTAATAGGCGAGGTGAACAGAAATTATGTTTTTTTACTTTATTTACTAGTTCGATCACCTTTATACAACGCTTTCATCACCCGCAAATCAAAAGCGTAAGGTTATTCAATTTAAAATAAGCGTTGTTTAAACATAGAACTTCATAATAGAAAAAAAGTTTTCTGGTCTTATTTAGATTTCGCTGGGACGCAACGGGCACTGTTAATTTAGACATCAAAACTTAATTACGCATGGATGAGGTTTTATTTTCCAAAGAAGCTAGTTTCAATAACAACAAAGCCCACGAAATATCTCGAATTTCGTAGGAGTAAGTTGTTAGTTCATATATTCAAGTACTTCTAACTTTGTGCAATTTCATGAACTATTTTATCCATCGGTTTGAACACTTGCAGCGATAGCATGCAAGGACTGAATGGAATCTTACGATTGTTAAATAATTTTCTGAAATACTATGTTGTGGAAGAGTGGCATTTAGCGAGGAACCAGAGGAATATTTGTACTGAACACGTTTCAGAACACCAATTCGTTTAAAATAATTTCTGTTTAACTAAACACTTAAGTTGGACAACAATTAATTTTTACACAACGAGGGTATTGACCCCCTTAAGTTACACCTCTTAAAGAATATATTTTACCACTTCTACTTTTACGTATTTTTCACTACCTCAACTGAAACATCCGTCAATAAGCCATACAATCACATTTGATAGCTCTGCACGAATAAAATAATTCTGCTAGTATTTTTTGTCGACTTAAAACTTGTTCACCTCGCCGCCTATGCTCTGTGTTTACTCCTCATCACCGCCCAGTTAGACGCCGATGTAACAGCAAGTGGTGGGCGCTTATGGAGCTTTCACAGACGCTAAGGACTCTGAAAACCTCGGGATTGTTGAAGACTGTGTAAAAGATGATCGTTGTGTAGGAGTGATTGTAGCGGTACAGCTTTGTCGAGGAACCAGAGGAATGTTGATAATATAGATACTTCAGAACGTCAATACATTGGAAATAATTTTTGTTGAAGAAACCACTCTGAAGATGGGTAAATCATTCTCAACGAACAACTCATCCCCAGTGGTTCAAGTTTCGTAACCTGTATCGAGAGCCAATCATAAGCCAAGAACCCAAGCTAGTGTTCGCTGGTACTGTAAACCACCTCTTCACTTTCAATGTGTTAACAGTCCATCAGTTCGCCAGCCTAAAATATCAATATACAGTCTTAGTACATTAGTTTGTGTAATCAATTTTTACACATCAAGTATATTGCCCCCGTTGAGTTACGCCTCTTAAAGAAAATATTTTACCACTTATGCTTTTACATAGTACATGCACTACCTCAACTGAAACATCCTTCAGTAAGCGAAACATCCAACCGAGTTTGATACCTCTGCACGAGTAAAATTATTTTTCTCAGCCAACTTAAAACTTGTGCACGGCGCCACCTGTGCCCTGTGTTTACTCCCCATTACCGCCCAGTTAGTCGGCGATGTAACAGCAAGTGCTGGGTCGGGACGCGGCGGGCGGGCGGGCGGGCGCTCCGGGGGATGCAAACCGGCTCCGCTGCGGCGACGTCCGGCGCCGGAGGCCGCCCCGACGCCCGGCGCCTGGCCTTGGCCGCGCAACCGGCCCTCGCCAAGCCACGCGCCGCGACGCCCGGGCTGCGGCTGCTGCTCCCGAGCGCGACGGCCCGGCCGCCCAGGTCCGGGTCGCGAACGCACGCGCAGTCTCCCACGCGCACAGGTCATTCACGCCTCGCGCCACGCACCCGAGGGGAGCACCAAACGAAGGCGCGGGGCCCTGCTACTACACGTTGCTTAATAAAACTAGGTGCGCTAACAGCACACACTTTCTCGTATTATTTCTAAATTTGCCAATTTTCGCGCAATTGTCATTCACGCCTCGCGCCACGCACCCGAGGGGAGCACCAAACGAAGGCACGGGGCCCTGCTACTACACGTTGCTTAATAAAACTAGGTGCGCTAACAGCACACACTTTCTCGTATTATTTCTAAATTTGCCAATTTTCGCGCAATTGTCATTCATGCCTCGCGCCACGAACCGGAGGGGGGCACCAAGCCCCGGAGGGGAGATACGGAGCCCTGCGACTACACGATGTTAAATAAAACTATGTGCGCTAACAGCACACACTTTCTCATTATTTCGAAAATTTGCCGATTTTCGAAAATTCAGTGAGTTCAACGAAAATGATATCCGCGTCATTCTTTTAAGCAATCCTTCTCCTATCTGTGAAAAAAATGTAAAGAAAAAAATTTTCAGCAGGTTTTGAGAAAAAAATGTTAATTTTTTAAATTGCCTATATTTTGCGATAAATTAAACGAAAACTATTCATATTTTCCAATAATTGAACATTAATTTATTTAAAAATCCATCGTTAAGGAACAGATTTCATTCAGGAAAAAATTTCTATCTACAATATTATAGTTGTAGGAAGACGCTCAAAAAATGCACTTTTGGAATTTTGAAAAAAAAATTTGGAGTTCAACAAACAAGAGATCCGCACCTCTCTCTTATGCGTCCTTTGTCTTAAGCTAGTAGAGGAAATTTTTGATCAAAAAATTTGGTGCCATTTTTGCGAAAATTTTCAAAAAGTTTTTTTGCTTTATACAAACCAACGCAATCCTCAAAACTCAAAATATCCATTTAAAATTCCCAAAAGATCGAATTCACTCAGATCGGTCGGGGAATATCATTTTTTTAAGAAAAACGACTGAACGGTTTAGGCGCTAGCGTTGACCACTGACAGACGACTAAGGGAGAAACTTAAGGGAGAAATTTATAGTGGTCTGAATTTTATGGAGTTAGGGTCTTCGCTTAAGCTTGGACGAACGATTCAAAAGGACGGCCAGAAATATATTTTTCACATCAAGTTAAGAAAAATTAAATATTTGTATTATACTTTTCACCCTTTGTGGTTTCTTTCACCTCTAGCGATGAGTGCATCAAATGCTTGGAGTGAGAAACATGAGCGTACTAAGTCATGGAGATCTCCAACTAGTCCAAGATTCCGAAATGCAAGGAACAGCTGCAATAGCAAGATGTAATGATGAAGGTACATTTAATATGTGGTTTTCAACGCATTAGAATAGACTTAAATTATTTAAATCTCTATCGGTAAATAGAGGTTAATCTAATTTACAAAACTCATCACAGACTTAATTGTCAACATCGTGACAGATCCTCCTGTTAATGCTCAAGTTGTCAACAATGTAGATATGAAAACAACTAAGCTTCGTCGTAAAGATTTCTATCAAATTCTAATTAATCAAACATGTTAGCAAGTTACTAGGCACTTCTTCAAAATATCTCATCCGGTGATTTTAAAATTTTATTTTAATCCATTTCCTGCGCGAGGACATTTAGACGGCGTAGTTTTGCTTAATATTTGTCATGATTCATAGTCCAACATTTTCACACATGTGCAAAGACCCTGGCGGCTGTCGCCAAGGAAATTAAATTTGTCCACCAATTAATTCCTCACTTTGTTGATGCACTTTTGAATTATGAAAAAATTCAAGCCAACTGCACTGATCTTTCTCTATTAATTTTATGGAAATGTGAAAGTATTGTTTACCATCAGATAAACATATTTTAATTTTTGTATCTTCGGACCACGTCCAATCCATTTAGACTAGACTGAATAAAATTTAAAATCATTAAAATCATCATGGAGGTCAACTTTAATGCCCGCTTCCAGCTTCTTTTCCTCTCCATCAGAGGGTAGACATACTTTCGTTTTCCAAATTCCTGTCCATTAGCCCACCATTTTCCCACTTTTAATTTTGTTTATGTTTCGTGTCATTCATTAGTAATATAAGGTTCCCTATTCCGTACTTTTTTTCCTTCATTTAATACAAAGGCAACATCAAATTTCAGGTTGCAAATAGTTCATTCTTGTTGATATATTACAAGAACTTTTGTTTTCAAGCAATTTGAAGAAAAAATACTTTACAAATCCCATTAAAAACATTGAATGTCAGCATTTACTGACGTCACTAAGTTTTGTTTGTATTGATGATACATGTCAAATTTATTTCTCTTCTGGGGAAAAATTACAGCAACTTTATTCTTTGTGTACTGAGAATAATTGGAAACCCAATACACCTTCCTAGCACTGGACGTGCGAACTGCATCTACGTGAAATCCACAGTAATTAAAGCTGCAAAAAATCCCCATCCCCCATTTCCTGTATGTCCCTGTAACATGCAACTGCTTTTATGAGTGAACCTTAAGATAATCCCGCCAATTAATGCGATAAGTGAACGCCCTGTAGATGGCAGCGCCGGGAGGGGCGGGGTGGGGCGGGGAGGGGAGGGGCGGGGGATGAGGGGAAGGAGCGGGGTGGGGCGGGAAGGGGGTGCGGAGAGGGGGATGAGTGGGGCGGGCGAGGGGATGGGCGGGGTGGGAGGGGTGAGCGGCGGGGGAGAGGGGGCGGGGTGGGGAAGGGAGAGGGGCGGGGTAGAGAAGGGGGAGCGGCGGAGCGGGCAGGGCGGGGGCGGGGTTGCCGGGGCGGGGTCGAGGCACGCCTGTTGCGCCATCTCTTCCACGAACCCTCCATTACCACCGCCTCCGCGCCGGCCGACCTACCTCTCAGGGCCGCCGCCAGGAGTACGCGCGAGTATTCCCGGCGCTGACGTCGCAACGCGCCTGTCTTTGCGCACGTCTTGAGTCCATTGTGCACCTCTCCGGATGTGTGTCATGGGGAATCACTGCATGACTGGAGTATTCCTTCAAAATGTTTGACCCCCCCCCCTCCCCCTCGAGACCCTTGGCTCGAATCTTCAAGAAAGGTGTGGTTTCATTTTTGGACTGTAACAACACTTCTCGTGTCGCTTTAAAAACTGTTCTGAAAAAGACGAGAGTTGTTCAGCCACTTAATTTACTTTTTTATATCTAATTTCCCGTTTGTTCAGGATTGAAACAACGCACAAAAACGCTCAAAATCTTACCTTTAATTGTCACAACTTTCATTTGATTACTTCCTAATGGGAATGATTGTTGCACTGGAGATTTTTATATCCATTCCATGACCTCATGTTCACTGTTCAGTAATAAAAAATTTAATATTTTTTGTTATATTGTTTAAATAGTACAGTGTCCTTGAAATTATAGTATTTTGTTTAGAAAATGAAATTTACATAGTTCGTGCAATTTACACCATTGGACTTTGTGGTTTTCCTTGAGCAAAGTTTGCCGGGTCACGAGCTGTAGAGGTTTTCCTGCTTCCATTCCATTCAGTTCAGTTCTCTACTTTTCGGATCCTTTCACAATCTTCTAAATATACGGTAGCAAGAGAAAATCAATAACCGCATTCCACATCACGGAAATTCACACTTCGACCGATGCCTTTTCCTTCTTCAAATTCAGAGGTCGCATAAAGAACCAAATTTCCTCAAACGATTTCGAATATTTTGATGTTAACACGAATTTCTCACTGACTTTGGGAAGTATTGATCAGAACTTCTTAACCATAACTACACAATTCTCGAAATTTGTGAATTTGATTAAAACTTTTGAACATTTTTCTTTAATATTTAGCATCAAATTATTTTTATCTCGAAGAGTCATTTGCTTTCATTTAATATGAAGAGTATGAACTCTTTCTTGATACCTGGAACGAATAAGTTCACGTTCCTCTTTACAATTAGTATTTATTACATTTCTTTAATTTCACCCAGTAATTTAGCATTTGTTTATTCCCCTTAAATGATATTATGTTTGAAAGAGTAGTAAGGTATTTAAACGTCGTGTGCACTAAACCTGTATTAAAAGGTAACAGTCTCTCAGATTCATAATTTATTGTGAATTACTAAATAACTGCTGTTTATAAAACAAGGGCTGTTCGTACATCGATTTAACGTTCAAGTTCACGATTCCTATTACCGTAGTATACCTCTCACTATTGCCATCACACCAGCCACAACAATTATTTGCAACGCAAATCTTAACATTTACGAACATCGGGGAGACGTGCTATGTAGTGCTATGTATTTGCTATGTAGTGCAGTCGATGGGGGAGCCAAAAGGGAGCCCACCTTGCAAAAAGTGAGGTAGATTTTATTTTCTTTATTTTGTTTATATTGTTATTAGTAAGAATACCCTAAGGTTTGCACCTCGAAATACTTCGGGAAACGTTTTGAAAGCCCCCCCTCCCTCGCCCCACGAAAAAAATAATTCGGACATTTTTTAAAATAAATGAAAAGCAATTACATACTGATGTTTTTAATACTTACTGAGGTTACACTCGCGTTTGAAAATTTTAGTAAAAGCGACAGTAGACCTATACGTTCGGCCAACCAACGCGATTTACTTGTATCAAAAGCGTTTCAATAGAATAAAACGACATATTTTATTCATATTCATATTATTATTATTATTCATATTATTATTATTATTATTTTATTATTTGTAATTATTGTTTATTATTTTAATATGCTATTATATTAATAATCATATTAATGCTGCTCCAAGAAGGAAAAACCGTATATAGTGGTAAAAATACTTCTGGGATGCGTTTCGTAATTATCGAAATATATTATTTTTAATGAATCTTAAATTTCGGCCACGCCACATCCTCTATATCGCTACTAATAACGTTACTGCATCACTGCTACATCGCTCGTTTCCTTTTCGACCTTTTTAGAACGGGAGGTTTGCAATAAACGTTACCAACAAATATCGTCGAAGTATACAGGGAGTGTGGTTTGTATGCGAGGGGAGTTTGGACGAAGGTGAAGTGGTTGTGGTGAAGAAGAAAGGAGTCTCGTCATTTCAAAAATTGTCCTTGTGAGAGGATGTGACTGTACCTAAACCTTGTCTTGTGAAGTATATTAATCCAAGATCGAGTTCTGCATCAACTCGAAAGGAAAGTGAGCAGCCTTAGCCGGTACATCAACAGCTCTTAGAGTTCATTGTAGCTTGAAGGAAACTGTCGTAACCTTATGCAGAAAATTTCACAAAAAACAATACAAACAAAAAAAGTTTTCTACCTCCACGTTTTGCAAGGTTAAACGACTTATAGACTACACTACTAGTTGGAGTAGTTAAATTTGTTTACTGCCTTAATCTCTTATTTGTAAGTAATGAATATATTTTTAACTTTACTTACTCCAATACACAAGATAGCGCACTACCTACAGGGCAAAGTTCGTGCTACAGTTATGAAGAGCAAACTAAAGCAGCATTTGATAAAGTATAGAAGTGTAATTTGGAAGAAATCGAAAACGATTTTCAGGTCTCTTAAAACTATCTGAATTTGAGTAGACAGTTGTTTAGAGAAATTCAAAAGAACGGTTTTAAACAATTCTGTTTTAACTCAAGCAGGCCTTTCCAACCACCTCTGGACTACTAATTCTTCCAACTAACCAGCTGAATTCAGGACATCGTGGACCGGAAAATGTCCCTGACATCGTTAGCGCCACTTTTCCCCTATCTTTTCTCTCCCCTTCCCTTCCCCCTTGCTCTATACGAGCAGTAATACGAAAGCGAAGACGAGTATTCTTTGCCTCGAAGAAAATACTACAATTTTTTTTACTCGTTGGACGGACTGTGTCAGCACACATCCACCCTCCACGAAACTTCTCTATCCACACCCGTCTAGTGTGGGTGGCCCCGTGTGCCAACGGTGACCCTAGAACGACTGTTTCAGGCAGGCCTGCACTGAACGCGGTTATCTCGTATCTTTCATTCCAGGAAGAACGCGTCTTCCCAGGGCCTTCTCGGCTCGGAACGCAACCGCAAGGAGAGGCGCCTGCCTGTTCCACCGGACGCCGCCGTGCCGTCTTCCGGCCGCGCCTGCGCACAAACGACTGCCGAGAAGGCCGTTCGCTCGTCTGCGAAGCTTCAGAGGTGCGCGCGCGCACGCGGAGAAGAGCGAGGCCGCGTTTCACAGAAAGCATTCAACTCTTCGTGAATAGGCCTCTTTTGCGGATTCAATGACATTTGATGCGTTGCGATGCGATTTTCTGAAATTTGCGTACGCATTTTCCGAGGTCTCGGAATCACCCAAGGACGCATCTTTTTCGTCAACAAACGAAGTAGACAGTTGACAAAAATGTATCCTGAGACCGAAGGAGTAAATTATATAAATATACAATTTAAATCTATGTGCAAACATTTAAGTTCAAACCTGCAATATATTTGGAATATTACTAGACATTTTCATGTTGTTTTCAAGGGAATTTATCGGATGGTATTTTCCCAAGCTTTTTCCCAAGCTTTATACTGAAGATGAGGGCAATAAAGTTTCTCAAGATTCATAGTAATGTATGGTTCTTTGCGAATATAGGTACGCCACAATATTGTTAGTGTGTCGAACGAAAATTATTTGTTTGTAGCTGCTTCCCACAAAATTTAATCCAAAATGACCTGCCCAATCGTCCGTATCATCATCATTATCATCATCATTTTATATTATTATAATTATTATAATTATTATATTTTTAATTATTTTATTATTGTTGTTTTAAGGTAGCTAGAACGTATCAATTTCTTTTATCAAATAGTTCGATACCATTACAATTGCCTAACAAATGTTTTTTCAAGGATGTACAAATTTAATAGAACATTCAGTTAACGAAATTTTCTAATTGACGATGCAAATGCGCAGCAGTACGTTTGTATAATTGTTTACTCTATAATATTTTAGGCATTAAGCCTCTCCTGCAATACTTGTCTCATCAACTTACTCCGTTCGTCAAAATGGCCCACTTCAGAACGAAAATTCACGGAGAAAATTCTCATTATGACAAATGGATCGTGAAGAACAAAAGAAAGAGAAAAACCTTGCATCAAAAGTTATTTAATTTTTTTCTTTGGTTGTTAAGTCTTCTCTGAATAATACTAACAAATATAAAAAAGCGACTATTGCACTTAGTGCAATAGTCGTTTCGATTGATTCGCCTTCCCCATACCATGCTCTCTAGAATCAGTAGTGGGTCAAATTTTTACAATGCTACTTTGTCGTCGAAATGGCCAACTCGTAAGTACTCTAAATGAATATAATCAAGCACCGGAAGTAGTAAACTGACGTTTCTTCCTTTCATTTGCTTTATTTCATACGTCTCTTTACCTTCTGGGTCATTAGCGATCACAACGAGGAGTAACAGAATATAAAAGTATAAGGTAATACAAATAAAAAATTACATAAATTACGGAACACTACCTGAAATCTTTACTCATTGGTTTCCCGACTCCATTTTAAGCATTCGTTATGCAACTTAAATACATTTTCAATTTAAATGCACTTTGTTAGGTAGTTTTTCATGAAGATTTTCCTTCGGTGGTCGACTCATTAATACTTTTAGAAGTTCTTTCTCCTAAAATATTCTAGCTCAGGTGAACAATTTCCCTAACGTAATAAACGCAACTCTCCATTCTCCAATTTCGTTGCTCAGTCGAGTCTGCTCATAGTGTTAGGCAGCATAATGAGCTTTAAAAAAGTGGGAAGGCCGTTCAAAAATGTTCGGGGTAATGGAATGTCGAGTTATACCATTTTCTTAGAGCACAGCTTGGCAACTCTGAAAAACGGCTGGACAACCAAGCGCAAAAAGAAGCTGAGAAAAGGCTTCCCTCCAGACAACACAACCGCCGCGAAATCTATTGACCGTAAAAGGCCTGACGCGTCCGTGCCCAATCCTTGAATACTTAAGGCTACGAAATACAAGGTGTGAATTGGAGGGATTCCCGATTGTCCCCCCCCTAAGAGATTTTCATGACCACTGCTGGAAATTAAGAAATTTGTCCCTCCCAGTGACTAGTCATATCTAGGCGCGTCATTTAAGGTAGCCGTCTACCTGAGAAAATAATATGAAATTTATTGTTTCTATTTTGTTTTCTCTTGTACATTTGACTTCTATTTGCTCAGAGATCAAATAATTGTTAAAGAAAATTCTCTATTTGTTTATAATTAATTGGTCAAAATCCAGGTTTTCACTTCATACATCCTACCTCCACAACAAGTTTATTTTGAGAATTTCTTTCTGTAAATTAATTACAAATGTATGTTTCTACTGAATAAATTAAAATGGTAAAGGCACTGTGAAACTAAAAAGTCAGAATTTCATTATTTCCAAAAAATAATTGTTTAAAAGATATTATGGACATTTCAGTTCATTTAGCTGATACTTTTACTGACAATTATTCTGTCCATTCTGTAGGGCAAATAATAGCTCACAAGCTACAAGAAGTATTCCCTCATTATCTTTTATGATTTATGATGTTTGACATGCATGAATGTGTTGAAAATTCCCAATACAGGAAACTAGTGCCGCTAAAACAGCACGTACTTTTTCGCCAATATTTTCACGCAAAATTAAACAAAAAATACGCAAATTTTCGAAAAATTGCATAATGACCCTATTTCGAAATTTTTAAGGAACAGATTTCATTAAGGGAATAAATCTCCATCTTTAATATTTTAGTTGTGGGAAGACTCCGAAAAATTTTTGAACTTGTGCAATTTTCGAAAAAGCAGGGTTTCCCACGGTCATGAGACCTGCACCATTCTCTAGAACGTTCTTCATACTGTCCAAAAACAAAATTTAATCCATTTTTCAGAATGTCCCAGGGGCCTCATGAAAAGTATCCCCCAACATTAAAATATCGGTTTCAAATTCGAAGGGCTACGACACCAGCCAGATCGACTGAGGAATGTCAATTTTGGAGAAAATCGGATGGACGGCTTGGTCGCTAGCGTTGTTCACAAACGAATGGACAGACTGACACACGAACAGACCATTTTGCCCTCATTCAATTTTACGGTATCAAGAACCCACAAAACATGGATTTTGGCGTGTTAGAAGATTTTTTTCTAAATTAGCAACTGGATTTATCCACTTTTACTTTGCCAGGGCCCTGTGAAGTTTTTCTGCCGAAAATTAACTGTTTTTTCGCGTAGCCATTACATAAATTCTCTACTCCGTAGCGAGAAAGTAAAATGCATCATAACTTCACTCACGAAGGGCTTGACAGCTGACAATAGGGAACGTGGCACTTGCGCACGCGGTTCGAAAATAAATGTTTGTTCAAAAACTAAGAAACGTAGAAAGAAAGGGTTTGAAGCATTTTAAAGAGAATAAAACAGCATACGACGCAATAAAAATTGAAAAATATGAAAATTCAAGATTTTTCATGATTTTGAGGTACACAACTACCTAAAAATGTTCACTCTTCAAAACCAAAGAAATGGAAAAGGTTCTCTATTTACATACGATTACTGGGACTTATTCGAATTTTGCTGCAAGAGCCGGGCCGCTAAAGTAATCGGGCCACTGCTTAATTGCTGGTCACCAGTGGAACCTGCTGCTTCTCATGTCAGTCCGTCGCAACGGGATGGGACGCGTCGGGGGGAAAGATGGGGATGGGGATGGAGGTGAGGGAAGAGGGGAATGGAAGAAGGAAGAAAGAGAGGGAAGGAGGGAAGAAGGAAGAAAGAGAGGGAAGGAGGGAAGAAGGAAGAAAGAGGGATGAGGGGAGGGCTTGGGCACGATCGGCTCTGATTTAGAGAAAAACGGACATGCGGGGCACTGCAGAAGACCAGTCTGGCTACAATTTTTGCATTTGAGCAGTCCTGACGTAAGCGACTGTTGCCTTCAGTTCTCGTAAATTCGTCTGCTCGTCCTCACCCTGCAGATTTTTACGTTCACTGATTGAGAAAATTGCCAATTCCCACCGCCTGACGAAATCCGTTTATCCTGCCAAGCCGAAACTACAGAGGTTAACTGCAAAAATAATGTTTCCAACAGCGAGGATTTTCTACAGTAAGAGAATGATTACCAACAGCATGAAGAGCCAAGCTTGTGAATGAAGTTTTAGAGCAATCAGCTTTCCTTGGGGTTTAAGCTCCTCCCAGGGATTAGTGGGGAAAGGTTCACTTCTCCTAAGCTAAGTAACGTACTCTAATTATTTTCAAAGTTGAGATAAGTTTTCCTGTTTATAATTTGTATTTCACTTCATTTTTCGTGTGAATTTTCTCGCTCTTATTATCGGCGTTTATTGGCCTTTATGCTACAAACATCTTAGTCAAATTTAAATCTTTGTTGATTCTAAACGTCCTGATTAATGTTTTGTTCTTCACAAAAATTTTACTTCTAAAATCTTCATACGTGTTGCAGAGGTTCATTATTTACATGATGTCTCAGTGATGCGTGGTCAGTCACGGTTTTACTCTTGGCTAACGAGCCTGCGCAAAGATCAGGACATTATTACTTTCATAAAACTCCTTGTAAATGTCGGACCAATGCGAATCTGACTTGCTCCTGAATTAGTCGATTAATATTCACTTTATTCAAAATGGGTGGATAAAGTCCGGAGTACTTAGAGCTTCGAAGCAAACGTCGGAATTTAGCCGGATGATAACATTAGCCAACACGAGGTGGCTAGGATAGGTGAAATAAATTACAGTAACTAGGAATAGGTTTGAAATGTACAGGAATCAGTATATGTGTGAGGTTTTTAAGGCTGCTAAGATACTAAGTGTGTAGTTTGGACTAGTTTCTACTTTGTCAGCCTTACATTCTATCTGTAAGATACTACCAAATCTAACCTTACCATACCCCAACTGGCGCTTCGCTACCGACTTTGAGATGAGTCTTCGTCCCTCCCGATTTTTATTGAACAAATGACTCAGAAATGCACAATTTCCAACTGATTTTTATGCCAAAACACGTCTTACGAACATACACAACTCTTCACACTTACAGTCACCGTACTTTACCCAGAGGTCTATGACAAATGCCAACATAAATTGGAGGATGGTCGAAAGATCCGTTCATCTTTCAAACAATTTTATTCAAGACATCTGGCTAATGTACGACATATCCGGGCTCTAATACTAGTCATATATAGGTCTTTATGTGTAACATGTACAATGTTATGTCGGCTCGTTTCTTGATCGTGCAATTCCCCTGTAGTACAAGTAATCAAGAACACACTAAACAAGAAGTTAACATGTCTGTTATACTACTCACTTTTGCTGTAATTATGTCTATTCATATTTATACCAACTAGGAATACCACATTATGCCTTTCAACACGACAGCAGCGTTCCTATCTGTTTTACAGAAAACTAAAGTTCGTCAAACAGTATCCGCGTTGAGCGAGATTTCAGAACTGAAGAAAAGCTCTAGACACGACGCGTTACTTACAGAAAGCCAAGGGGAAATCCATATCAGTTGCCCGTGTTGCAATGAATGCGAGAGGATCTCTTATTCCAGTCTGAAATTTCGCGCCGTGTTGCGAATTAATGTGCGAAAACTTATCCCGGTCGTTTTCCGGTGTAGCTCGACACTACCCTGTAACAGCACGTTAATTCCTCCCCCCCCCGCGTACGACAGCGAGACGATAAGGAAACTTGAAGTGGAGAAACTCCTATGCAGATCCTTACAGGCTCATCCATAGTTCACCAAAGGTCAGCGGTAGGCTTTCAAGGGCAACGAACCGGAAATTAAACCTTGACCGGTTCAAAGGAGCGGAGATCCTGATGTAAGCTGCACCAGTGATCAGCGAATATACATGTATGGAGAAACTAGACTAAAAAAATTACTTGAACGTCAACCGGTTTGGTGATACAAAAGACTGGTTGCATATTTGGAAGACTGAAAGTGAGGAAAAAAGAGCCCTTGAGATTTTGAGTGACAAGTGACGGGAGTGCCTGGACCAATATTGCCCCGGGGCCTTCTATTAGCCACTCTGCTATTCACGTCTCAAGTGTCAATTCTTGGGACATCACAACGTCATCTATTCTGAGGTACAGGCCTAATGAAAGGCAAAGAACCTGTGGCATCTTTAAACCCACCCGTGCGGGATAAATCCATTTATTTAGAAAGGTCAGCTTATGTTGTTTTCTGCTTAATTTTATGGGATATGAAGTTCGAAAAATATTAAAACCTTTGCAAGCATATAATTATAGAGATTCTTAAAACATTTAAAACACCCAATATAGATAGTTATTTCAGCTTTCTATTCAAAATTTCATGTTTTGTTCTTTAATAGAATGTTAATTGCTCTAAGATGCATTTTCACTTTCCCTTTTTCATCGATTTTGGGGAATAAACATAATAAAATTTTAAAATTAAAAAAACGCGTGTCTGCTTTGTTAATTTGTTAATTAGTTTCGTTGTGCGAAATGCAATCGATCCATCGAAATCCTATCCATCGTTTCGTCGTCTGACGCGAGCAAGCATGAGTGTGACAAGCATGGTTCTGTTGTAGTTGGCGAAGCGAAGATAAGGAGATGGTTAAATTACATTAGTAGCGTTTAATATTAGTATTTTATAAACTATATAAATATTGTTAATAGAAGTTTTATTATAATAATAATAATAATAATAATAATAATAATATACTTAATGTAATGCTTAAATTTCAAAAATACAAGTATTATATAAATTTAGAAGTTTTAATATTACCATTAGAAAATTTTAAATGTTCCTTCACGTACAGTTAGTTACATTCACAATCAAAGAATATCTGCTATGATATCTTGTTCATAATATCTTCTTGCATAACCATTTTAGTCTTTTCTTCCTGGTGTATCACAATATTTTTACAATTATAACATACGAGGATAAAACAATTGTAAGTGCTTTGATTACCGAAGCGGATTTATGAAATATTGATTTGTAAGGTTGAGAATGGTGCGGCATAATATTGGAGACGGAAACAAGCTTTTAATTCTATTATCAAAACAACCTGAGAAGCCTTCAGAAATTTCTCCATCCTTTCTGTCGTCACAAAAACGGGCGAGCAATTCAAGATACCATCAATTATTGTCTGGCAATATTTTCTAGAACCCAGACCATACTTCCCGTGATGAAACGCGGTACGTTTTGCGTTCCCTATTTGCACCACAACAGTATTTAATCATTGTACGGCTGATGAGCTTTGAATTGGAGATAGTTTTCTTCGGGAAACAAATGTGGTGTTTTGAATAAGTGATACCATCCAATGTTGAGATTTATGGACCTTGTCCACTACCAATAAGAATTCAGATCTGGTATGCTTACTAATCGCTTCAGGTTTCCTTGTCCTTTCTAAATGGACGAAAATAGGTACCATTACGCAGGTCAATGGAGTCCCGAAGTTCACTTCCCTGTTTATCCTTCACGAGGTCTGATCACTAGTTTCCTTAAGAGGATCCGACTCTTGAGTTTTCGTAAGTAAATGAAAGTGAGGAAGTTTTCAGTACGCATGAGTGCTAATATTGTAATATTCCTAAGTTTCTGTTTTACTCGAGTATTGTCTAGAGCACTCAGTTAACCTTGGTCCTACAGTTAAATTGTGTAAGATTAAGAAATTATGAAGACAATCCCTACTCAAAGTCAAATTTACAGAGATACTTAATGGTGTATTTAGCGGGTTTTAAAAGGTTTGTCTCTTAAAGCATTAATAATCAAACTTATTTCCTTCCGATAGGAGAAATTGTATTAATGTTAAATTGTATAATTGTTTTGTATTAATAATGATAATGTTTCCACAATTAAATTACATTAAAGAATGTTGTGTCCATTCACCCAACCAGCAAAGCTTATTAAAACATTTTACCGCATCATCATGGAAAATTAAGTAACACCTTTAAAATCCGATTTAGTTATTACATGATTAAGTAATGAATATTCTGTCGCGCCAAAACTGCATTGTTTTTATAATCATTATAAACTCTCTCCAACTCTTTAGTTGTTCACGAAAGGAGACTAAAACCAATCTAACTCAGCATCTGAAAATCGAACATTCCTGCAGAAGGTTGTTAACTACGAAAACATTATCACCTACAGGAAAACACGAGCTAACCACAACACAGCGTCTTCACGTGCAAAAACACGCCGTGACTCACAACCATCCACCCATGCCTCCGTAAATCAAAACCGCGAGTCAAAGCGGCTACGAACGCACTACACCGCGCTCAACAACCACAACAACTTAAAATAAAAGGGTTTAAAAAAGAAATTAAGAAACAAGCTTTCAGGTGCAAAATACGTACGTAAATAAGACTAAATAAATAACGTAAACAGGAGTAAATAAAAAAAACAACAAATGTACGCACGATAAACAACCACAACAGAAAATGAAAAAAAAGAAAGAAATACAGAAGTAAGCTTGCATATGTTAAACGCATCGCCGCAAAAAAAAATTAAAAAAAAGAAAGCAAAACGAGTAACAGTTGCCGCGCGGTAAACAATCGCCGTGCGAGCGAGCTAGCGTGCGGGCGGGCGCTGGCAGCGCCACGCGGGGGCCTCTCTCACCTGGAGAGCGGTCGTCCGGTCTGCGCAGCGCTGCCTCAGCTGGCGGACGACGACTGCGGGCGGCGGCGCGGGCGACGGAGGCGTCGCCACCGGCCGCCGCCGCCGCCACCGCGCCCGGCCGCCAACCGCCGCCGCCGCCGCCGCCGCCGCCATCACGGGCGGGAAGCCCCGACGCGCCGCGGGCGGTTTGAGAAGCGCCCGGGGCGGAACCGACGATTTGGAAGACCGTAAACGAGGGGGCCTTGGTGGGTGAGGGGGTTAGCGCACTGGCCTCTGAACCCCCGGTGTGCGAGCTCGATTCCGGCCGAGGTGCACGGATTTTCGAAGGGAAGAATATCCACCCACGGTCACACATGCTAAGGAACCTGGCCTCTGAACCCCTAGTGTGCGAGCTCGATTCCGGCCGAGGTGCCCGGATTTTCGAAGGGAAGAATATCCACGGTCACACATGCAAAGGAACCTGGCCTCTGAACCCCTAGTGTGTGAGCTCGATTTCGGCCGAGGTGCCCGGATTTTCGAAGGGAAGAACATCCACGGTCACACATGCAAAGGAAACCTGGCGGCATGCCCGGCAAAATTAAATCCCTTCCTACAACATTCGCCCCAACGAGATCTCACCTTCCCCCAGAGAGTTCGGATACAGTAACTGAGACCGACATCTGGCGGAGAAAGTGAGAGTCATATCTCAGGCGCATTAGGGGACCGCCCGCGAGGCGCTCGATGAGGTCCCCAGACCCGAGTCGGAGGTAGGCTTCTAAAAAAGCTTGGGTCGAAAAGTCAGGGAAGGCAACGGGAAACCACCCTGAGTATTTCCTCCCAAGAAATCCCATCATGGGTTACCTAACTTCCGTGTATGGAAGATAAGACCAAAAAAAGAAACGGCGCACACGTCATAATTTAACATTTAATGCTTTTGATTTATAAAAACAACCAGTTGTTCTGGAAGTTCAGTAACACGCTCGGTTTCGGAATCCACGGGTACGCCAAAAAAATCGATTAATTGATTATTTTGTGTTTTCGAGCCTGTCGACAACTATGGTCATTAGTCCTGTAAATGTTGTGCATGTATTTTTTTTATCACGGGAGGTGGCGATGTTCTTCCCCTGCTGGAAGGTGAGATCCGGCGCCGACATATTGTCGGTTTGCGATGTTTCTCCCGTCCAGGAATCGCCCCTAAAGGGGCAACGCTCCAACCGTGACGAGCTCTAAGCTCCCGACATGTGTGGAAGAGTAGTGCATGTAAGTATTCATGTAGATGAGTAGGGTAATCCGAAAAAATGGCGCCACCTAATGGAATTTTTATTTTTAGCTACGGTAAATGCGTACAAAAGTATTCCTTAATTAGTTTTCTACCACATAAATAATATCAACGTTAAATTTCAATTTCACATACCTGCAGAGGTGGCTCAGAGCATTCACTGATGTCACTTCAGTGCCTCTGACTAGGTCCTAGATTCCATTCCCGACGGTGGCAGGATTTTCGACACTAGCGAGGTAGCTAGGTCGAGTTCTGTCGCTGTGTCGAGAAGAATTCTAACTGCCAGCTGCTCTCATCGGTAGTTTTTCGTTGTTTCTTCGATCTATACAGTACCCTAACAAACGGCCCACGGACCGCGCACGACCTTTCCTTCCCATTCCTTGTCTTATTCTAGGTCTTACTTTCACCCTTACACTTATGCAAAAAACACACCCTACACTTACAGGACTAATAACCTTAGCAGTTGTCGAGCCCAGAATCACTAATCAATCAATCACAATCGATTTCAGAATCCAAGGGAACGCAAAAAATCTAATACTTCTTGATCGATTATTTCGATTATTGATTATTTTTTCGTTTCCGAGACTGTCGACTGCTATGGTCATTATTCCTGTAAATCATGTACTTGCTTTTTATCATGGGAGGTGGCGGTGTTCTTCCCTTGCTTGATGATGAGATCCGGTGCCGACATACACATTGGCTAACGGAGTTCCCTCACTTCCCACTAGCAGGGCCCCGCCCCTGCCGTGACAAGCTCTACGCTCCGACTTGTGTGATGGTGTAGTACATGTAAGTATTAGTTTGGACTATTCCACTCGTGAAATTAAAACCAATAGTGATTAAATGTACATTTAAAATTTCCCAATTACGGCAGTGTATCTCAAAAAAATTATCGATTCTTTTATCAGAGGTTTTTTACCGCTCCGCCCTAGTGACCATTAATAAGAAGCGACTCATCTACCTTAGGAGACGGTGTGTATAGATCGCTGTGTTGACGTGCAATAAACCGGTATGTACTATTACATAACTTCTTTGATTTTAACATGCTTTCAGTTGTTTTCAATATTTGGCACATTTTGGAACTCTGTTAGATGTAATTTCATTCGTGGAATAGTCATATTAAATACCACTCGTGCTTTGGAAATTCTGAGATAAATCTCTTTCTCGCTTCGCGAGACGGGGATTTATCGGCACTTTCCAAAGCACTCGTGGTATTACCTAAGATAAGTTGGGCAAACTGGGGGGAATGGCGCCATCTTAAGGAATTTTTATTTTCAGCCGTATTATTTTCAGCCGTTATTATTGTAAACAATATTAAACTTGTACAAAATTAATCCTTAATTATTTGTCTACTATATAAAATAATATCAACGTTAAATTTCAGTTTGACATATGTTAAAAAAAATTAAGTCTGCATAGTGGCAGAATAACCCACGATACCGGGGTAATTTCGCCATGGAACCGAGATTATGACAGACACATATTGATAATTGGGGGTCGGATTTTGATGACTTAAAACATCGCCAAAAATTATCAATAAAATGCCCTTAAAATTATTTTAAAATGTCTTAAAAGTAAAGAAATATGACGTAAAAATTGTGATCAAAAGCAGTTCAGATGAACAATATAAGCTGTTGGATATGTTACTGATGTAATCGAGGCTTCTTCTATTCGTTCAAGTGCACTCAGCTTGCAAACTTTTGGTTTGGACTGTTCTTTACTAGAAAATCTCTCTTAGTGTATCCCGAAATCCGTCGAACGGACAATGGCGACGATAGGCGTTACAGGAACCTTAGATTACGTAAAACGGCTCACATCACAATTTCTGAACGAAGAAATTGAATAGGCTATTCAGGAATTCTATAGAGAACATTTCTACACGTCTTAAATTTTATTTAAAGCAAGTATCATTAAAATTATGTTAAAATCTATTAAATCGGCAAAAAATGCATTAAAAATGACAGGAAAAGGTAAAAACGACTTATTAATCGAAATAGACTAAAAATGCAAAATATTTCATATATAACGTGGTAGCAATTGTTGTAATGTATATAATAATGTTGTAACAACTTCCTTTTGTCAGAACATAAAATTAATTTCTGTACTTAACGTCATTGTTCTAAAGTGAAAAGAAAAAAAAACCATTTCATTAAGATCTGCCCCTAGTGATCATAATACAAATAAAACGAGGCAGCTAAGAGATTATAAATGACAATGCATTTAGCATGTGGATTTAATTACATTTAGTAAATGACAATATTAATTTAACACATTTAAGACAAGAGAGAAAAATTTGAAGTTAATTGAAAAATTCACAAATTCAGTTCTCAACACTGTTTACACCAGTATTTTCTGCATGCCCTCCTCTCTCCAGTAATGGAGTCATTCTCTTTCTTGGGTAGATGAGCATGGCTGAACGTAGAGTCCAAGACGCACTTACGACGAAAACAACTGCTACGATCGCCCACCTCTCCTAACGGAGAGCCCCTCCCACTCGTTTCTTGCCTTTAGGTCCAAGGATCTGGCCGGGGTTTTTGCACTGTCGATATTCCAGTCTCGACCGGATTAAAAACCGTAGAGAATGAAAATGTCTATTTATCCATTACAGATTACAAATTAGCAAACAATAGATCATCCTCTTTGTTGAAGCACAAAATCAGGCTGATTCTTGTAGAAAGAGATTAAATTGATTTTCTTTCTTTTTTCAAAACCCTGGCGCCTAGTCTTCTCCAGTCATTCCCTTTGAGTAGCTCTTTTTAAAGTTATGTTTCATTGCAAGCTTCTTAGCTACTTGAAATGCCAAGCGTCGTAGTTCCGTCAATGTTATTCTATAAAACATATTAGCAATTGAACAACTCTTTAGGCTACTTCTTTCTTTTGTTCTCAACTAAAAATTGTAGGTCTTCCCATACAAATTTTGGACGTTATGTTGAATTTAATTATATCCCGATGTGTTGTTCTTGGAATATTAAATTGATATGATGTACTCTTCACTGATCTTCCTTCTGAAACCAATAACATAGCTCCCATAAGCTGTTCCTCGTTCCATTTGGCGTTGTGCGAAATTCTTTTTCTTATTCTTTACATTTAAAAAAATTAAAATGTGTTATAGGCGAAGTAATACTGTTCATATGTGTACCTGGGATTATACCGCCACAATGGTAGTATTACGTTAGCATCATAACCCAAAACTGTCATCATGATGGACAAGACCAACGTGGCGTCACCACACTGTCGAAATGTTATGCTATTGTCATTAAATTTTAGCTAAACGATAGTAGATTCTCGTTGTATTTTTTATTTATGGAATTTAACTAAACATAGATCTTACCTCAGAAAAACTGAGAGTCGAAAATTAGATCAAGACGTGTAGAAAGAGCACGTTTTGCAAAAAACAAAATCAGTGGGATTCACAGCTTTCAACATACATGCAACCTACTTGTACATATGTTCGCTAGACTTCATCACCAACCGGGCGTTGTCATCGGTTACCACAACCATTACCAGAGGGGTGGTGTTATTACCCAGAGTGGCGCGATGACCCTGGTCTCCCCTAAGGGGTGAGGATTGGACAAGGAAGAGGAAGAAAAGATCACGCGCGATCTGTGGCCCATTTGGTAGGGTACTGCTCCGGCATTCGCCTGATGACGGTCGGAAAACCACGAAAATCTACCGATCAGAGCAGTCAGCCTTTAGAATTCTTCTCCAGACTGCAGTTGGGTTCGACCCAGCTATCTAGCAAGTGTTGACAATCCTGTCACGGTCGGGACTCGAGCCCTAGAATCTCCCCATCAGGGGCACTGCTGCTCCTTTCTTCGTATAATACTGTTTAAAGGTTTAAAGACTTGAATGTTCACAAATTCTTACAAGGATATGCAGAAAGCTGTTGTGATGCAATAACGACAATAGAACGAAAATAAATCTAAAAACACCACACAAAGGGTATAGCAGAATAAGGGAGTGAAAAGTGCCCCCAAACCGAATCGATAATCGCGATGCTCTTGCGAAAGAGAATACAAAGTGTTGTAGATTCACCAAAAATCAGCCTTCTAGGGCAATCTGTTGCAGAGATCCAATGACAAACGTGTTTTTCATGTTTTATTTTTTTTCTCCGCTTCTATTGAATTTATCAGTCTGAAAAAATTGGAGAGACGGGGAAAAGTAGTTGAATTTTAAGGTATTTTTGGCAAACAATTCTCACGCCAAATTCAAATAGAAAATAAATAAATAAATTTTTGAAATGGATATCCGACGTGATAACATTAGAGTTCTGTCTCAGTTTTTCCCCTAGAATGTGTCTTATAACATTCTACAACATACATTGTTTTAAGATTTTTAAACAATATGGACGATAGTGAAAAATAATTAAAACAAATTTTATCAGTTCAAAAATTTGAAATTCGCGCCAAAATGTGATAGAAAATCCCCCCCCCCATGTTTACACAATTTTTATATTAAATTATTGAAAAGTCTCACTTGCAAAAGTATGATTTACAACTTTTTGCTGACAAAATGTTTGTCTTCATGTGGAAAGTATTTATATTATCGAAATGAAATCATCAAACCCCTTTTGCTTTTAGAATTATGTATTGTTTCTAATATAAATCAAATTAATCGGTTTTAGGTATATTAATAATTTGTTTATAATAAAACTCAAATTACTTAGTTGTAGATTTATTAATTATTGATAATTAGACAAGCATATGCAATTAATCATTGTCACTGTCTTCTTCAATGACTGGGATCACGCGTACCTTTATGTATAAACAGTCTACTCAAAATTTCTGCCAGTTTAACAATTTGCGCCAAGTAACGGTCGTGTGCCAAATAATAAGTGATCGAAGGTATGTAAGAGCAACATCCCAGGCTGCGACTTCCGTTCGTATGTTCATAATAATATCGTTTCACCGATATTCCTATGGTGGAAAGAGATATGTGGGCTCCTCTAATGTAACGATTTTTGCTCGTTCTGTACAGCGCCAGTTTGCGTCACGAACCACGTGACCACAATACGATTGAAAAGCGTGACGCACGTGACGCTCTTCGGTTGAAAAGCGAGACGAGACGTTGGCTGCAATGTTAAATGGAGAGCAAGAAGTGTTGAGAAACATTTTGAAAATGGCGTTAAGTTACAATTTTCGAGGGTGACCGACCAAAAATAACAGGTTGAAGTTTTTATTGAAATAAAAGATTCAAGTTTTAAAAAAAGAAAAGAAAAAAGCGCTTATCTGTTTCTGTAACTTGCGCTTATCTGTTTCTGACTTGCAACTGTGATAATTTTGGCATTTAAAATTCACCGTAATATTATGACGCCAACTGGCGCTTGAAGCTCATTGGCTGAAGTCAGTGGCGAGAACTCACCCATCTCTTTCTACCATGGATAGCCAGATTGAGTTTGGTTCATAAATGATGTAACACATATAAGATTTCGAGTTCATATGTCGTGATTGACTATGTTTAAATTCTGGTAAAAGCGTTTTTCCCAATCACATTTTGGCGTGCATTTCAATTTTCTTAACTGACAAAATTGGTTTTAATTGTTTTTCACTATCGTCCATATTGCTTAAAAATTTGGGGAAAAATGTTATAGAATGTTATAAGACACATTCAAAGGCATAAAACTCAGAAAGTACTCCAATGTTATCACGTCGAAAATCCATTTCAAAAATGTATTTATTATTATTTTTATTTGAATTTGGTGTCAGAATTGGTTGCCAAAAATACCCAAAACTTCAAGTACTTTTCCCCATCTCTTCAATTTTTTTCAGCCTGATACTTGCCTTTACTTTCATACTGAAAAGTAAAACATTAAAAACACGTTTCTCGTTGCATCTCTGAAACAGATTGCCCTAGGACGCTGATTTTTTGTGAATTTACGGCATTTTATATTCTATTTTGTATGAGCATCGCGATTATCGATTTGGTTTGGGGGCACTTTTCACCCCCTTAATCGGCTATACCCTTTATGATAATGAAAACCCGAAATAACCAATAAATAAATTAATTTTTGCTGCAGTTAAGAACCTGAAGAAGCGTGCATATCAACACTTGAAATGTTGTTCTCTTGTCAGAAAATTAGATTATCCATAGAAGGGTAATACAACTTTTTCAAGAAATGTATTTGAGAACCTTAAAACCTGAATAGAAATATTTCCAAAATAAAAATATTTCGTAGACAATCGTAGGTTGGTTAAGTTTAATCAATCGTACTTATAAAGTAAATTCAAAATATCTAGTTAATTTATTACACCTAGAATTTATCTGATCGCTTTCGAATTTTGATCTGAATGTACTCTGGAAATGAGAAAAATCGAAATATCTATAATGCGAAATCAAGAAATATATTTTCAAAAAGTATCAAATGTAATAAATGTATTGTCTCAGCTACTGACGTGCCACTAATTTCCAAAATTAACTAGTGGTGCTATAACAGCATATACTTTCTTCCTGTATTTCTAAATTTGTATTTTTTGAAAATTCAGAAAGTTCAACCAAAATGAAGCTTACACCAATCTCTTAAGCGTTCTTTAGGCTATCAGAGGGCAGTGTTTAATCAAAAAATTTGAAGCTATTTTGGAGAAAATTTTGAAAATGTTCTTAAGACTTTATATAAAGTACCCTCCAAATCAATATATCCGTTCCAAACTCAGAGAACCTTGAGATCTTTTAAATCGATCGGGGATAATACACAGTGTATTCAAAACGTTTCAGGACTGTTGGCATTCACACAATATAACACAGGATACAAATATATTTGATGTCAGGCTTTTACATCGTGTCCCTGTAATTCATTAAAACGCTTGCAAGGAATTCACAAGTCCTCAAACGCCTTCTGAAATGCCTTTCTTTCCAACACTTTACTCCTGGTCACTGCTGCTTCGATGGCCTCTATCGACTCGTACCGCTTCCCCTTCAACTTCAATTTCAACTTTGGGGACAAAAAATAGTCGGGACGGGATAAATCTGAAGAATATGGATGGTGATTGATGCTAACTACCTGACTTCTTGCCAAAAACTGCTGCACAATGACGGACGTGTGAGATGTTGCGTTGTAGTGCAAGAGACACCAATTGCGGGACGTCACACGCCGCATTCTCGTTCTGTGCATCACCAGTTTGCGTCACGAACCACGTGACCAAAGCACAGGCACTTCGTTTGAAAAGCCAGTCTAGACGCTGGCCGCCGTGTTGCATGGAAAGAGAGTAGTGTTGAGAAACATTTTGAAAGTGGTACAAAAGGACAATTTTCGACGATACCCAACCAAAAATAGAACGATGAAGGTGTACAAGATGCAATATTTAAAAGAAATGCTTCATAAATCGGTTTCAATGTCTTGTAACGATGTGATAATTTTGGTATCTGGCTGCATGTAAAATTCCCGCTAAATTTGCGACGCAAACTGATGTCTGAAGCTAATTGGCTGAAGTCGGATGCCATGCACAACAGCCCACCCCTGATATTATCTTCACATTACCCGTAATGATAACGGCGTTATACAATCCTAGGCCGTCCAATAACTATTGGACAAACTCTTAGGCAAACCAATGACGGCAGAATTAAGCCCTTCATGAAAACAGCTGGAAATTTTGTTATCAATCAATGTACCTCGATTTTGACCCGCACTTCTCAATTCTTGACCTCTGCCCACCTACCACTAGCTACACCAATATCCAATTTCCGAATCGGTAATTCTTCAATTTTTACACAGGTTTTTTTCATGTTATGTATACTCTATAAATCCTGTGAAATGGCACGGACATTCGCTCCAGTACCACAAGCGCTTCTGTATTAACGCTCCAATAATTCCTTTTTAATATTAAAAAATATTCTGGTTCCTTTTATTAATTATCGATTTCTTTCCTTAATAAATCATCCTCAGAAACGATTAAGCTGTACTGTGCAATCAGCCGTATCTCTGAAGAAACGTTCAGAATAAGCAGAGTGGCAAATTTAAACGCAAAAAATAAACAAAACGCTGAATATATTTATTTGTTATCTTTTATAAACTATTCTTATATTATCCGGTTCAGCTTTTAACATCAAAATGACCATATTTTCAATTACAAACGTAGATGTCAAGATGTAAGTTTGTTTTTAGTTGAAGTAATATTCAAAACATATTAGGCAATTTTTATGTTTATTAATAATAAAGTAAAATTAATTATTTTAATCTAAGATTATAATATTTTTTAATATAATATTTTGGTTTTAAAACTTCATAATAATATGATTACTACTTGTCACAACGTATCCTCAATGTGCAAATGAAGCCTTTTTTCTGCGAATGCTAAAAAAATACTTTGAGTTAAATCTAAAAATTGACATTTTTACTGAAGTTTAGTATCGTAGAGATCTAGTATATGTGTAATTTTCAGATTTTTATCTGGTTCCCCAACAGAGATTTTACAGTTGAAAATTTGGAAAAAATCCAAAATTCCGCGCTCTATTTAAATCCGCGCTCTGTCCCGCGGAACATCAAGTACCACCAAGACTGAAACTGAAGCAAGCAATCTCCGTCGCCGCCGCCGCCGCCGCCGCCAGTTGTAGCCCACGCAGGACACGGTGTGGCATAAGATCATCACAGTAAGGTCCCCATTTCGGGTTCGCTACCTTCCCCTATGGGGAGACTTCTTCGATTATGCCTTTTGGCCGACGATATTTATTTCAAGTTTCCGAGTGTTGGACTTTATGGCACAGAGGCGATAAATTATTTTCCAGAGGTAATTAATTTCCAGGACGTTGAATTTTGTACGTTCGCTATAGCCGAGGTTCAGGTTCATTATAACTGAATCTTCTTCTACTTATTTGTAATGTAAGTGAAACTGGTACAATGATTTAAGTTCACTTTAACCGATGGTTCACTATATTCGAGTTCACTACAACCAGAGTCGACTCTAGTGCATCCAAGCATTTGATTGCAGTACAGCGCTTATGGAGAACAGCGTTGCCACTTCTCAGCGCATGCTGGATATTCGTATTGACAAGAAATTTTGTCACCTTGTTCAGTACCTTTCAAAGTCCATAAATATTACTTTATATATACCATGAAGTGGTTTCGTGACAATTAGTATTCCGACCTTTCATGACCTGCTGCTTGTCGAAGCGCGGAAATCGCCGCGCGCCACTATCTGCCTATCTGTCGTCAGGGTCTCAGTTAGAAGACATACAGAATGTAACAAACGGATGTTTACATGTCATGTTTGGAAAGACGAGAAGATCGAACACATGCGTGAATAATCCAAATAAAATTCTTGTAAACATATGAGTCCCTCAAAATAGTTTCTCAATATGTTCATGTTGCAATTTGTCAGATAGAAGCATAATAACAGTATGCTAAAATGGCGTGTAGCTGGAACACGCGTTAGGAGCAGAGTTGTATGATTGAATTTCTCACTTCGGAGGAAATTGCATGTATTGACATCCACAGGCACTTGCTAAACTTTTCCGAAGAGCAAACAGTGGGTTCAGTACAGTGCGGCGACCGGGAGAGGAAGCTCAGTGCATCAAGTGATGTCACTGCAGCGCCTCTGACCGGGAGGTCCTAGGTTCGAGTCCTGACGGCGGCAGAATTTTCGACACTAGCTTTCCAGCTATGTCGAATTCAATCGCTGTTTGGAGGAGAATTCTAGCGGTCGACTGCCCTGATCGGTAGTTTTCCGTGGTTTCTCCGATCAACACCAGGCGAATGCCGCACCCTACCAAACGGACCACGGACCGCGCGCGATCTGTCCTTCCTCTTCCTTGTCCTATCCTCTCCCCTTACACACATACACACTTACACTAACGTGCACTACACTACCACATATTCGGGAGATTGGTCGGGAACTTAGAGCTTGTCCCGGCTGGGACGGTGCCCAGCTGGTGGGAGAGTCCTGGTTAAGGGGAAACCCCACTAGCCAACGGTAGGTCGGCGCCGGATCTCCCCATCCAGTGGGGGAAGTTCACCGCCATCTCCCGAGAAAAAAACATGCACTACACTAACGGGACTAATGACCAAAACAGTTGACGCGCCCGGGAACGCGAAAAAAATCAGTCAATCAATACAGTGCGGCGACAATGGGTAGTACGTTTCAGCGGTGGTGACAGCGACGAGAAGAGTCAAACCACGTTATGGTCGTCTACGCACAGCTGTCGCACCTCGCAATGAGGAGCGCCTCGACCAGCTCATCCGCGCGAATAGCGCATCACCACCAGGGAACTTTATACAGCGCTGAACAATGGCTCCTATTCATTGGAGGTAATATTGAGTAAATTGAGTTAGCACAAAATTGTTCTCAAGGTGCGTCCTGCGACACGTGAACACAAACCGTACCGAATGGAAGTTGGTGAGGAACTTTTGATCAAATTGAAAGCTGAAGGGAGGGTAATTCTGGGTCGAATAATCACTAGTGGCGAGACGTAATCAGCGTTATGAGCCAGAAAAAAACGAAAATCCATGGAATGGCCCCTTAAGAATTTCCCGTCAGGGTCATCTCGGCTGGTACAGATATTTAAGAATGTGGCATGCAGTCTCTTGTACATTGGCGCAGGAAGTGCATAGACAAAGGGGGACTATATTGAAAAATAGTGCTGTATTCAAAAAACTTTGTTCTAACACACACACACTGTATTAAGATTATTTTTCTATTTATTGCATTGTCATACAAATAAATTGAAGCCATTACTTTCGAAACGACCCTTGTATATAAAAATGTACATGTATAATTCCATATTTTATATTAGATTCGTATTCTGAATATGTGTACTGTACTTCTTTTGTTTATGGACTATTTGAGCCAACTTTATTTTTAAGAAAGCTGTTGGCACGTAGGCGGCCTTTTCGGGAGTGGGAATTATGTTGGCCCATAGGTGGCCAAATTAATTCAAATTTGGCACCGTACTTGGAATACAATCAATTATAACCACTCTTTGGGCAGAATTAACAGCAAAGGATATACATTTCAAACTTCCCGCCCTGGAGGTTAATTTTTCTCTCAAAACCGCCGGCTACCTTCCAGAGAGGAAAGAAATTTATTTCGCATGTTTCAACTGCTGGACTTCTTTCAAAGATGATCGTGAGAGTGCGCCACGGACCAGATCCAAAGAAGTGTATCATAGCTCGCTAGTATGCATATAAAGTCTCGACGCTTTTGTCTCCGTCTTGTTATATCTAAGAGTTTCCATTCCTCGATTGGCTGATGCATGCAAATATACGGAGATCCACATTACAACGACTGAACTTTTCGACTTCGAGGCTTTGAATTCAAGTATTTAGGCCTCCCAATTACTTCATTAGTAACAGCAGCAAAGTTCTTCAAGATCACTGATACAAAATGTTCACAAATTATATCAATGATACCAGGAGCGGTAGCTCAGTGCATCAACTGATGTCACTACAGCTCCTCTGACCGGGAGGTCCTAGGTTCGAGTCCTGGATTTCCGACTCTAGCTTTTCAACTAGGTCGAATTCAGTCGCTGTCTGGAGGAGAATTCAAGCGGCCGGCTGCTCTGATCGGTAGTTTTCCGTGGTCTCCGATCAACACCAGGCGAATACCGGAGCAGTACCCTAACAAACGGACCACGGAACGCGCGCGATCTTTCCTTCCTCTTCCTTGTCCTATCCTCTCCCCTTACACACACACACACACACACACACATTCTTACACTAACATGCACTAAACTACTACATATTCCGGGAGACCGATCACGAGCTTAGAGCTTGTCCTGGTTGGGGCTGTGCCCCGCCGGCCGGGGAGTTCTGGTTAAGGGGAAACCCTACCGGCTGACGGTAGGTCGGTGCCGGATCTCGCCATCCAGCGGGAGATCACCGCAATCTCCCGAGAAAAAAGCACTACACTTACGGGACTAATGCCCAAAGCAGTTGCAAAAACATTGCAATTTATAGTAGTGAAAGAATCTTGATGATAAATTAGAATTTGCCAAAGTTATTAGCAGTTAAAGTTACATTTTCATTTTTGCTTTTTATGGGTTATGAGAACGATACTACATATATACGCTTATTATTTGTAAATATTGCTTTTATTACTTAATGATTGATTCTCATACATTTTAAATGTATTTGAAGCATATCGATGAAGGGAGAAACGTCTACTTATATATCGAAAACACATTTATACGCAATAGCCTCCATCTTAGCAACAAGTTTTATGTTCGATTGCTTTGTAATGCCCTTTTTTTTCTTTTTCCTGATCTGTGACAGATCTTTTTCAATCTCCCTTCTCATTAATGTTAATCAGAAAACTATTATTAAATCATTGTCTTATTTTCGGTTTTTATCTTGTGCTTCGTTAATAATCGTTCCCGTTTTTATCCAAAGAGTGAAGTTTAAAACTAGCTATACCGTCTGTTTGTGGGAAGCAAGTATGGAAGTTTCTTATTCCTCTTATAGACACAGCGTGGCGAAACATTCTTTAAAACTTTATTAAACAATTTTCTTATATTGCGGATTAGCGCTTTACAATATATTTTTGATATATTAATAAATAGTTAACTTAGTATTACGCTTAATATGAGCGAGGTCACTCCCTTTGGAATCCTCAATATCAATTTATGTATAATGTTGGGGTGATTTGGAGCAAGAGGGTTAGGAATTAGGTTAGGTTAGAAGAGGAAATGTGTTATTAAGGTGGTCTGGATTTGTCTTTGGGAAGTCTGAATTGAATTCTCCTTTGGGTGTAGAATTTTCCAAGTAGGATATTTCTTGCGACTGGAGAAGACTATAAGTTTTAAAAAACCTTTTGTTTAATTCATTGGCGTTAATAATAATATCTTCTTTTTCAGCAAAGTTAAATGTAATGCGAGTTATATTTTCTGACGCCCATTCGTGTAACTGTTTTGGTGTCTGAATTGACTCTCAGACGATATTTGTAAACTAGCTTGAAAGGCGGATAGTTTCAATGTTGTCCCTAAACCATCGCCAGATCCGTTACCATGCATTGTGGCAAAGAAATTTGTATCACCTGTTACTGTAAATCTTCCTCATGAGGACAGCTTGAGAATATTATACTTATTACTTTCTCGTATACATACGTATATACGGAGTAATATACGTAGTATAGAGAAAGTTATGTAATGCTGCGAAGAATCGATTCCGAGATTTTAACGGAAATGCACGTTTTGGGGTCCAATGATACCGAAAAGTGTTTTTTCAAAGAAGTTTTTAAGTTGTTTAGAAGTAGATCCCAGAAGTCGAGAGAAGACTGCATTTACCATCGGATCAGGTTTGTGGCAGTTTACAGTAATGTCTTTCGGACTGTGTAATACTCCAGCTAAATTCGAAAGATTGATGGAAACCATGCTGAGAGATCTGTCGTGGGAGACAGGTCTTGTCTACCTCGACGATATAATTGTTGTCGGTAATTCTTTCGAGGACCACATCAAGAACCTAGAACAGGTGTTGAAGAGGTTGGAAGGAGCGAGCTTGAAACTCAGCCCAAAGAAATGTTATTTATTTCGCAAGCAAATGGACTACCTTGGACATGTAGTATCTGGCACGGGAGTAGAACCTGATCCGGAGAAGGTTAAAGCTGTAAAGGAATGATCTGTCCCAAAGGATAAACATGAATTGAGAAGTTTCCTCGGTTTATGTAGCTATTATGGCCGGGATGTTTTGGGATTTACCAACATCGCGAAACCGCTGACTCAGCTGACAGAAGAAAAGCGTTTGTTTCAATGGGATCAAGATTGCCAGCGCGCCTTCGAAAACCTTAAAAGCGCCATGCTGAGTGCCCCTATATTGGGTTATCCACTACCTCAAGGAAAGTAAGTACTTGATACTGACGCAAGTAACGTTGGCATTGGAGGGGCCGTATTATCGCAGGTACAAGATGGGCGAGAGAGGGGCATTGGTTATTACTAAGGAACTGAATATATTGTAATAAAAAAAGCAAAATATGTACATATTTATGTACTTATTTTTTCTAAAATATGTAAGAAAAAATAGGAAATATGTGAAATAAAAATTCCTTGCTTAAAATTCCATTATTCAAGCGTTTCCCGAGCAGAGTACGTTGCCGATCAGATCTTAACATGGATTCAGAGAGGCCGGAAGAAAGTTCTACATCTACAGAAGCAATTATTTACTAGTTTCATCCGAAATATATAATACTTTCGTAGTATATACAAAGTTGTTTACGAGGAGCCGGCGCTTAAGCGAATAGTACTGTGTAGCCTGTGATAGAAAGAAGGGGGGTAAAGGGAGAATCCCCCCCCAACTCCATAAAGAGAGCCCCCCTCCCCCAACTCCAGAAAAGGGATAAGACAATGATCTGAGTTTTTTTTTATCGAGTTACGGATGGGGTCCATGAAACACGAGTTAGCTCGCGGTTGAAGTTCCTTCTGCTTCACATACATCCTCTCATCCTTGATCCAGACTACGCGGTTTCCAAGAAGCAGATGGGGGCGGGGGGAGGTAAGCTTGGCAATTAATATGAAGGTCTGGCGTTAATACAAGCGCATTGTGTGGTTTCATAAGTATTTCAGTAACAAAGTTAGTTTTCAAGTAACATATATTTTGACCTCGGATGTGAAATGTTCATTTTCGACTTATAAATATATTAAAATGTAACGAAATATGTAGCAGTAGATAAAATATGTAACAATATGTAATAACACCAAAATATGTACAAATATATAAAATAAAAATGGTCCTAATTTTCGTTCAGAATGTCGTCTTAAGTCTAAAAAATATTAGAAAATGTAGGTATCTTGTCCCTGTAAAAATATGTATTTACATGAAAATCCGTTCCCTAGTTATTACAGTAAAGTGCTATCAAAGCCAGAACGCAACTATTGTGTAACCCGGAGAGAATTACTTGCTGTAGTGAAATTTGTTGAGCACTTCTACAAATACCTCTACGGTAGAGAATTTCTTTTGAGAACAGATCATGCTGCTTTGAAATGGCTGCTAAACTTCAGGAATCCGGAAGGTCAAGTCGCCAGATGAATTGAAAGATTGCAAGAATTCACATTTAGAATAGAACATCGGAGCGGAAGTAGTCACCGGAATGCCGATGCTCTCTCCAAAAGACCGTGTCCTGAAAACTGCAAACATTGCTGTCATGCGGAAGAGAAGATGCCTCCTACCTTAAGGGTCACTGTCAGTAATGACTAGGGAACGGAGTTTCATGTAAATACATATTTTTACAGGAACAATATACATGCATTCAATAATATTTTTTAGACTTAACACGACATTTTGAACTAATTGGAACCATTTTTATTTTACATATTTTTACATATTGGGATGTAATTACACATTTTCACATATTTTATCTATTGCTATATATTTCGCTACATTTTAATATATTTATAAGTCGAAAATGAACATTTCATTGGGATGTTCGAAATATATGTTACTTGAAAACTAACTTGGTTACTGAAATACCTAAAAAAGCACGCAATTCGATTGTATTAACGCCGGACAATCGCTATTAATTGTCAAACTTACCTTGCCCCGCCCCCAACTGCTTCTTGGAAACAGCGTAGTCGGGATCAAGGATGAGCGGATGTAGTATGTGAACCAGAAGGAATTTCCACCACGTGCTTACTCGTGTTTCATTGACCCCATGCGTAACTCGATAAAAAATTCCAAATCATTGTCTTATCCCTTTTCTGGACTTGGGGGAGCGTATACGAAAGTATTATATGTTTCGGATGAAACTAGCGATTAATTGCTTCTGTAGATGTAAAACTTTCAGTCAGTCTCTTTGAATCCATGTTAAGATCTGATCGGCAAAGTACTCTGCTCGGAAAACGCTTGAAGAATGGAATTGCAAACGTTATAATGAATTTTTATTTCCCATATTTCCTATTTTTTCTTACAAATTTTTGAAAAAATAAGTACATATATACGTACATGTTTTGCTTTTTTTATTACAATAAAGTCCGTTCCCTAGTAATGACCAATGCCAACCCAGAGAACTTCAGAAAGAGGACGCAGAATTGAAACATGTTTGGGAATGGAAAATGGCAGGACGGAGACCGAGATGGCAAGAAATAGCTCCCTATTCTTCAGCAGTAAAATCGTATTGGGCGCAGTGGGATTCGATTACTGAAGAGGAAAGTGTTCTTAAACGAGTTCTGGAAAGTGAAGCTGGCTTTCAGAAGAGGACGCAGATATTGTTACCAAGAATAAAGGTGCCTGAAATATTGAGGGAATTGCATGATGGAATTTCAGGAGGGCATCTCGGTATAACGAAAACGCTCGAGAAAGTGCGCGAACTATTTACTGTCATCCTACAGTTGTCCTTTAATACCAGCTCTCAGTATGTACCGTCTATTGCCGAGAAAATACCAGCTAGGAAAACTATTTTTATTATTACATCGTGCAACAAGTATATACATTGTGTGTAAACTTCTTTGGCTTTGGCCTGTACGAGACAAAATGCTTCATAATGAAAATATTTTTTTGTATCAATAATGAAGCACAAGATTTAATTGTGTTTCCAATCTCTCAAATGTAAGCATTCGCAACAACTTGATATTTCGAATGAAATTATATCTGACTAAACTAAATTTAATTTGATTTGAATCTCATAAATTTCATCTTAAAAACAAAACTTTTTGTGGAATATAGCTTTTCTAAGAAATTCTACTCTAGCTCACAGTCAGAAACACGTAGATTCTCTAATTCTATTTAGAATTAAATTGATTACAATTTGATGTATTGGCAAATTTAATTCCCAGGGTTTTAAACATGTCATATACAAATGTTTAACAATAAGAGAACATTTTCTTAAGCACAATACCAAAATATTTAATGTATAATGTAATGCACAGTTTGGGTCCTGGTTGAACAATGTTATGTTCCAGTAAGAAGATATTTTTCAATTTAAAACTATTATCTACAACTGTGGAACATTCAGATGGGTTTTCTGATACAACTATAACATTATAATTAAATACATATAATTTTATTCATCAACAAGAGAAAATAAATAATAATAATAATAATAATAATAAATAAAATAAGAGAAATAGTAAATAACAATAAACGAACGTCGACAACTTGTTTCAACCCCGGAATTGAGAAAACACCATTATGGAAGAGGAATATCCAGGAAAAAATCAATAAAGCTAGGAAAGATATTGGCCATTTGACACAGTATTTTGCCAAGAGAGGAGATATCTCCAAAAGGGTGAAAACAGGAATAAGATCTATAGCTAGGAGGTTAAAAATCAGAATGAATTCTAAGAACCTGGATCAAAAGTTGGAAGCAGAGGAAGACAGACTCAAACAAAGAATTACAGCGCTGGGGGCTAGAATCAGACGATACAGCGAATCTTCCGAGAAAAGGCGGCAGGAATCGACTTTTTCTACCGATCAGAAGAGATTTTACAGACAACTGGAAGCAGCCGATGAGAGAGAGCAGCGAGGTGAGCCTCCGAGTGAGGATTCTATGTTTAATTTCTGGTCTAAAATCTGGGATGCACCTCAACAACACAATGAGCAAGCTTATTGGATCCGCCAAGAAATAGAAGCTTGCCGAGACATAGATGAAATGCAATCAGTTACGATTACTGAAGCTGATATTACAGCAGCCACCAGAAAGACGCAGAACTGGAAGGCACCTGGTTCTGATGGCATTCATAATGTATGGTGGAAATACTTTCCTGCTCTCCACCCTTACCTAGCTAATTTCTTTAACGCTGCTCTACAAGATCCAGTCACTTTACCTACATACTTGTTGGCGGGGAAAACAATTATGTTGGCTAAACAAGGTGACAATAGTAAACCAGAGAACTTTCGGCCAATCACATGTCTGTCAACACTCTACAAAATATTGACATCAGTTATAGCTTCCAAAATTAATGAGCATCTGATAAATCAAAACCTTTTACCTCCTGAGCAAATTGGATGTCAAAAGGGGACACGAGGATGCAAAGAGCTTTTAGTTATAGATAGTGTGATCACACAGCAAGTTCGCAAACGCCTACATGATATATCTGTAGGATGGGTGGACTACAAAAAGGCATTTGACTCTGTTCCTCATTCATGGCTTTTACGCGCCCTTGAAATTTATAAGATTAATCCAGTTTTATTGAATTTTCTCTCTGTATGCATGTCCGAGTGGAAGACCTTTATTCACGTTAGGCAAGGTGGTATTTCCTATCAGACCAGGGAAGTCAGAATTCGGCGAGGTATGTTTCAGGGAGACAGTTTGAGCCCACTGTGGTTTTGCTTAGCCCTCATCCCGCTGAGTAGAATGATAAGAGAGTCCGGATATGGATATTGTATAAAGAGAAATCCGGATGTTCGCATATCGCATCAGTTTTATATGGATGACCTTAAACTCTACGCATGTAATAAAGACCAACTACATAGTGAGTTTATGCTTGTCCAACAATTCAGCAAAGATATCTGCATGGAATTTGGCTTAGATAAATGTGCGATATTAAATGTCAAACGTGGTAAAGTTCAAGATCAGGAAGGCGGATTACAACTCTCTAGTAACATCATTATTCAAAGCCTTGGCAATGAAGACACGTACAAATATCTAGGAATGTTGCAGCTATTGGAAATTTCTGACACAAATGCCAGAAATACGATTCAAAAGAAGGTAATTTCCAGAGTAAATAAAATATGTGAGACGCATATCAATTCGAGAAGCAAAATTACTGCAATTAACACATGGGCTATTCCTGTTGCAACATATACCTTTGGAGTGATAAAATGGACCGACACCTCTTTGCAAACTTTCGACAGAAAGCTGAGAACGACGCTAACTAAATATCGACTTCACCATCCGCATAGTTCGATACAAAGGTTATACCTATCTCGAAATAAAGCAGGCAGAGGACTGCTAAATTTAGAAGTATTATGTCGTCAGCAGGAGGAGAAACTCCGTAATTTTTTCCTTTCACGTGACACTCCACTTCACAAGGCAATTTGTTTTCAGGATAAAAACATCAGCCCATTAAGTTTAGCCCAAGAAAGTAGAAGCTTTTCCTATCTAACAGATCAGGACCGAGTTGATGTCTGGAAGACGAAAGAGCTACACGGCCAGTTTATAACAACGCTGACTGCTGATGATATTGATCTGAAATGGTCCACAGAATGGCTACGAACAGCGGGGCTTTATGGTGAAACAGAGGGATTCCTCTTCTCCATACAAGACCAAGTAGTGAAAACAAGAGCTTATCAAAAGTATGTCTTGGGCCAACAGATCGATAGCAGGTGCCGATTGTGTAAAATCAACAATGAGTCAATCCAGCATATAAGTAACGGATGTCCATCTTTGGCGCAAACTGAATATTTACAGCGACATAATAATGTAGCCAAAGTAATTCACCAGGCACTGGCAAAGAATTATCAACTTGTAGAACAGGAGCAACCCTATTACAAATGTAAGCCTCAGCAAGTTATCAGTAATCATTTGGCACGAATATTATGGGACAGCACGATTATAACAGACAGGGCGGTTGAAGCTAACAGACCAGATATTGTCTTATTTGATAAAAAAAACAAGAAGAGCAAGGATAATCGATGTTGCAGTTCCCACAGACGACAAACTGGTGTAAACTATTGCTGAAAAGAAACGAAAATACCAACCTCTCGCTGTGGAGTTGAGGGACATGTACAGGTTGCAGAGCGTAGACATAGTGCCTGTGATAGTGTCAGCAAATGGCGTGGTAACCAAGGATTGGTTGAAAACTGGACAAAGGCTGCGATTAAAAGAAAAACACCTCAGAACAATGCAAAAAGCCGCTTTACTGGGCACAGCAAATGTAGTCAGGAAATTTTTGAGTCTCGATTAGGGAAGAAAGCGTACTTAGAATATGAAGACATCACTTGAATCCATCAAAATGTAAAAGACTACAAGTTGTGAGAACTGTACTAACACAAGACCATAAGTAAAAGTATTTCTTCACCGAAGCTCCAACACTTCGTACTGACAAATTGTGTCTTGAGTTTGTCCTCCGACACTTTTTGTAGTGAAAAGAAAACAAATAATAATAATGATAATAATAATAATGATAATAATAATAATAATAATAATAATAATAATAATAATAATAATAATAATAATAATAATAATAATAATAATAATAATTAGTGGATACCGCACGGGAAGTTTAAAACCAAATATTTTTACACGTCCGGCTATTTATTAACCTATCTCATCTTCACCTCTTGGGAGAGAAAAAGGAATTCATTCTATCTATAGTATATCTTTTGCCTGGTCTTGCCTGGGGTGCATTGCTCTTCTCTGCCCTGCGCTGCTCCGCGCCGCCCTACCCTATTCTCCCCTGCCCTGCCATAATGCCGAACTGCTCAAACCCACCCTGTTCCTAGCCAGCGTCCTTGCACTGTGCTGCCACACCTGCTCCCGATACTACCCGCCTTACCCTCAGATTGTGCGTGATGCCGACATTTCAAAAACAATTCTCATATTATTGTTTTATAACATACACAAAAGTATAAACTACAAATCCAGATATCGAGAACTTCCAGCTATTAAGCGCAACACCATATTTACTGAAAATGAGTAATTCATCCGGAAAAGGATGCAGCACGTTTTTGTAAGATTTTAGAGATATTATATAGAGATAGAGATATTATTATTATTATTATTATTATTATTATTATTATTATTATTATTATTATTATTATTATTATTATTATTATTTCTTTTAAGAGTTTTATAAGGCGTCTATTATTGGGCCGCGTCGTGCCTAATTACCAAAACCCCGCTCAGTGCCGTTGTCTCGTGCAACATGCGCACCTCCAAAACTATTCCTCACCGCAGCCGTTGAAAAAATACGCCGAGGTTCGTCACGTTGGTCTATGTAATCGCAAAGCTCGCTGCTCGTTGGTTATTTCGAACTGTGACCTACATCTCTTTCTGGGGGAATCTCTCCTCAAAGAACTTGTGTGATCCGTTTAGCTGCAGCTGATTATATTGGGTGATCAGGCGGATCACTCGCACCACACTGAAACCACAATTTCTGATGACAACAAACAACGACGTCGCCTCCTTTAAAATTATACACACCAGATTAGGAGTTACACAGTTTTTACACTTGTTCATGTATAAATCTTCCACACAAGCTCGTGTAAATTCAGTTTGCAGGAGACCGACATCGCCACCTATGACCCCTTTTTGCGTTTGAAAACGTGAAAACCTTTCGAAAGTAAAAGCACTTTCTCTTGTCGGCTTAGCTGGGAAAAAATATTTGTCTTTTCTTTATCTGCTATCCGTACTACTGGTCGCTGGCCCTGGCAATCGTGCAATCGTCACTGTAACTGTAGTGTTCTCTGCAAGGGTTGTGCCTTCTGCAAGTTCGGTCGAAAACGGAGTAGGTCTGGGGAAACCATCCCCAGAGAAGCGAACATGAGACTCACGATAACTGCCACGATAAGAGCAAAGGCCGCGGCCTGGCGAGACACATCCGTATTTTGCGTGAATTACATCGCCAAATGTAATAATACAATAGTTGCTAGCGAGCACATTTCAGTGCTGGAAAAATAACGTGTACGTTAAAGGCCGATAATAGATGCGCACGAATCATGATAAATGATGATACATGAGACACGTTTTATTATGCTTATTTTTGCTCTTTTGGCATAAATTCCTTTTTTAGAACTTTTTTGCCTTTTATGTATTATTTTTATATACAATGCAAGGATATCGGAAAATCGGCCATGGTCCGATGTGACCATTCATTACGAAATCTTCAATTCACGTCTTGGTATTTTAAATTACAAGAGAATTCCTAAAAGTATACCAACTGTTTTTCTCTATTTCCCTATTTCATAAATACCAGACATGATCTGAGAACATGGTCGATACACCGAGGGCACTGAAATTTTATGTAGAAATAAATTAAATTCCCAGAAGGTTTCAGTGTTGCTAGTGTTGGACTTCTAAAATATATGCCAGTCATATCGTTAGATGATGAAAGATCCTTCTCCGCATTCAACCTGATTTTGTCTTCTAATCGTCGCAAATCTGAAATTGTGATCCTTGAAAATTTACTGGTAATATGCAAATATTACTGGTTAAAGCAAAGTATTCGGAATAAAATGTAGAAGAGTTGTAAATACATAAATCTAGTATTACATTAAACTGAACGAACTAGTTTCGTGCATTTGAGTTTACAAATTATTATAGACAAAAATTTCAAACAATTTTTTATTTTGTGTACGTAACTTACGACAGTGCCTTCTTTCTCCTTATTCTTGACTTTTTCGGTGCCTTTTTAAGCGCCTAAAAGACGATTTTTTGTGCGTAAACATCCGATGTCTAGTTATTACTATTTAGTGCGCTTGTGAAGAGATCACATAGGTGATTTCTTCACAAATTGTGTTTCGCATGTAAACAGTTTTTAGTAATAAAGAGTGATTGAATTCCTTTCGCACGTATCTGCGATTAATCCGACATTCCGTATCAAAAGCTACGACAGAATATGATCGCGGACGCGTGATGTAGACGGTGAGAGATGGCGATCGTTTGTTAACGTGTCGGTTTCGACAAGAATGTTTCCCGAACGCGTTATGGACATATTGGACGCAGGAACTCGCGCCATACCGCCGCAGGAATACCACGAATGTTGTAGGGCGCGGGCGGCGGGGGCGGCTGCATTCCGGCGGCTATTGCATTGTGCGCGTTGATGAGCGCGAGCGCCGCTGTGGGGCGCTGCACTGCCCGCCGCGGCCGCCGCCGCCGCCCTCACGCCGTCACGCCCACACGCCCACCCGCTGACCCTCTCTCCGCCTCGCCCGCCGCCCGACCGCCGCCCCGCTCGCAGTCACGCCCCCCGCCGCCCTGGCCGCCTCAGCCCCGCTCGCCGCCTCTCCACTCGCCGCCCCGCTCGCCGCCTCCCCGCCTCCGTCGTCCCGCCCGCCACCGCCCAGCCCGTCGCGCCCTGCCCGCCTGTTGCCCCCCTTTGCCACTCCCCCCGCCGCCGCCCTGCCCGCCCCGCCGCCCTGCCTGAGGCCCCGCCCGCCACCCCACCTTCTGCCCCGCCCACCCCCGCCCACTCAACCACCTTGCGGCCTCTGGGCGCGAGGCACGCGCGAATAGGGTAGCTGATCCGTAATCGGTCTCTACGCTCGAGGTAAACTCCCTTGCACTGTACATTTTATCACGCTTGGGTGGAAGCTAGTACGTTTCTCAACGATTTATTGACCTGAAAATTACTCTTGAGGAATGTACTTAGGGAAGTGTTACTTTGGTGTTGGCTTGTTGCAGTCAATATGTAAAAAATACTAATTTGTGCGAGTCAATGCTTTTTGCGTTAATTTACGATTTGCAATTATCTTACAAACTTCTTATTACCATTTTTGTCTTCTTTTACTTGCAGTAAACTCCAGAAAAAGGGAATTTGCATGTCTAAAAGAGCGAAAATTATTTATAGACGGGGATACTTTTATGCGCGAGTGAAATGTATGTATAAAGCGACGATAGCTGATGAATACGAACTCGTTTCAAAATGCAGGCTTGAATCCTATAGGCGCCCTGTCCACAAACATTTCGCTTGTACACAACAGTATCACTTTCTGTGTAACACAAACACGACTCTGGGACCCCTTCTGATGAAGTCCCGCAGCTTGTAGAGCCGGCAATACCTCTTCACGCTCGCCGGTTGAAAAACTGTTTACAAAATTGCGATGGAAGCGAAAACGAAAGTAATAAGTGCAGTTTTCTTAGTTCTCTTCCAATGACAAAATAAAAAAATGTTTCTTTAATTAAATTAATAAATGCGATGGATGATGCAGACCAAAGTTGTATCAAGATCATTTAAAGCACCCCCTCACTGGTGATCATGATAAAAGAAAAGCATTTTACACCTGTGGTTTTGGCAGCTTTAATAGCGTCTTTCGCACAAAATTGTTTTGCGGTCGCAGATTACATGAATGAGGCTCACGATACCACTTTTTTATGAAATAATTATCTCAGAAGGAAAGATCTACCAGGGAAGAATTTTTGGATAAAAAACTTACAAAACTTCACGTAAATTCTGATAATGCATTGATGGTAATGCATTGATAGGCAACAGCGTCGCCAAAGTTAAATTATTTTCTCTCAAATTGAAAAATTCTTCGAGTTGTAATGCAGTTTCCTTTCGCAGTAATAGAGAACGTGTGATAGCTGGCAGCTGGTACATTGCTACAAAGTTACGTTGAATCAAATGTAGGTATTACTGGGGTGATGAAAAATTGGAATTTTGCTTAAAACATCAAATTGACCGGAGGTTCTTTCACATGCTAAAAATATGCGATATGGATCACTGGCTTTTACAGGGAATGCATGAGAAGGATTTTTTTCAGCTTAAAATCCACGACATCGATAAAATTCGATCCTGCGAACTTGTCTGTAACATTCCGCTCGCAAACCGTTTTTTCATCTAAGAAATCCAAGTCGCTCTGAGAAATATGCTCTTCGATTAACATTAACGTGCAACTCTTTTACACGGATTTATTTGAAAATATATCGCATTGATGTGGTTTGCACCACTCGCAATGTACTCTTTGGGACCTTTCCTGTCCAGCCGTTGAGCTGGTAATCTTCGGCAACCTATCCACTATCCTTCTGAGAAAGCGAAAGAATTAGAATATTTTTTGAATTTTTTGTTGAAATTTGGTGGGAAAATGTGGTCTGAAAGGAGAAAAAAAGCGAGATTTCTCAGAAGACAGATTTGTCAACATTGCGGTTTTTATGTCGGGCGTTTCCAGCAACCGTCCATGAAAGCGACAGGTGCGTGAGAACATTTCAAAAGGTTCCTGTGAGCTGAATGCCTGAGGATTCTATCGAAAAAGAAAATCCTCGCTGATCAAAATAGCTTTATTTTTATAATTCCTGGAATGGCGTCCCAAGATTTTGCAAACGTTCTCATGAACGTCAACAAGGGTGGACTTGCATTTCGAAGACGGGGGAATTAAATGAAACTTGGCGTAACAGCAGTTCTTCATAACGAGTTCACATTCATGTATTCACAGAACCAAGTGCCCATGCTTTTCGGATAAAAACATATCGAAAAATCTCTCGCGGGCGACCTTCCACTGAAGGGAGTGCTGGGAGTGCTAAGTTGCCTGGCGGAGCAGACAGTAACGTTCCAATTTGGGCGCTGAATACGTTTTTTTTCTTCAGATACCTGCAATTATACTTATTTTATCTTATTATTAATTATATTCCCAAACCCAATGTATTTATTTTCACATTGCTTTATTTCTTAAAAGAGAAATTCCTAAAATAGTAAAACGAAATAAAATAAAAGCATTTACTTTCTTGTCGTACGTATGTAATTTGGCAAGTACGTACGTAACGTAACATAAAGTACGTAACGTAACGTACGTAGTGTAAAGACATGTAATACGGCGGCAAAAGGGGATTTTTGACAGAAAAATTGATACTGTGGTGCCCTAGTATAAAAAAATTGATATATTTTGTTCCTATATGTAATAAATTACTTCCTCTAACACAAATTGTAGTCAAAATCCAAGTTTTGTGGATCCTTGATTCTAAAAAATTGGTTGACGGTAAAACATCTATTTGACGGTGATCAACGCTAGTATTTTAATCATTTAGACGATTTTCCCCAAGTTGATCAAACATCTCAAATCAATGGTTTAATTCGAGGCCCATGCGTGTGTTAACAGGATATTTTGTGGGTTCTTTACATTAATTCTTTACATGTAAAACATGTTCCCAAAAATGTCTCCAATTTTTTAATTATATTTGTCCCCACATAGACCGAAGAACGGTAAAGAAATGGCAGAAGTTTTAATTAAAATAGAATCTGTGTTATATTATTAAGCCAATATTATCTGTTATTGATACTCTTAAAATGCCACGCTTGGACTCAAGTTACATAACTACTAATGTTATCAAAAATCACATGATAAAGATTTAATTTTGACAAACAGATTTCATGGAAAAATAAAGCTGTATCCTCAAATACTAGATGTAGGGGGGAGTGGAAAAAGTTTAACTTTTATAATTTTGAAAAATGCAGAGAAACTCAATGAAAACCAAACCTACGCAAATTTAATAAGCATATTTTTCTCTATTTGAGTAAAACAGTTAAATAGAAATTTAAAGTAATTTTTGATAAATGTTTGATATCACTGGAATGTCATGTAAAATACTCCCAAAAACTAGAATATTCATTTCAAATTTATCAATCCTTAAGTGCGACTATATCACTAGGAGTATATCAAATGTGGAGAAAATACTATGAACGGCTTAGGTGCTCGTGTTGTCCACAGATGGACAATCACGCAGAAGGACAGGCAGAACTTTTTGCGTAAACCAATTATTCGGTATAATTGATCCACAGAACGAGGCCTACACAACGTATTGTAAGTAGACATTTACTACATTTAGGAGCATGAACGATCAAATTATTTAGAATCGGAGATCTACGATACGAGTTTTTCTGTCGATAAATCACTACTTTTTGCTGAAGCTTTACAATACTACTTACGTTCTTACGTAGTAAAGAGAAAATAAATATAATAGAATTTTCCTGGCAACCAATCTCCGGTTTGAAACTACTACAAAACATGTAAGGATTATAATACATAGAGTAGGTACATAATATTTATTACGATTCTCTTGAATCACACCCAACTAAGACAAAGTTGTGGGTCACTGTCAAGCACCTCCACCTATCCCAGGTGGCAAACAATGTTAATCCCACGGTGCCACACATGCCTCGATTGGTGATTATATGGAAAAATAGATAAACATGCCCTGTACCTGATACAATAGTCTTTTTCATGAAATTTTGTTTAATTTTTATTGACGACCCAGGGAAACACTTTCTGACGATGCCTCATCTAAGAAAGCTTTCGAAATCTTTAAGTCGGTTATAACCCATTCTTTTATCTCCAAACAGTTTTGAATGTTTAAATACATCACTAATAATACATTAATATGCAAGATTAATATATCAAATTAATTTATTATCATTTTAATTATATTATGTTATTCTTACTTGAAACGTTTATTTGTAGTTCAATAATTTTGCAAATTTTACATCAATTTTTTTCTACATATTAACAGAAATGGTTTTGCACATTTTGCCAGTGTTGTGAAAAAATGAATCCCTACTGCATTCTTTCCCTCGGAAATAATGCATTATTCCCAGCCACGTTTGCTTCTCGCCCTCTCCACGAATAATAAAAGACTTCACACAATTACCGCAGATCTCTGGCGGTGCTAGGCACAACCAGATATCGCGGGAAAATCGATTCCACGCAAGGCCGATTTGGCAATCCTTCCATTAATGGAGTGCATTTGTCTCTGTCCCAGATTACACAAGCCCAAAGAATCATGTGTGTTGGAACAAGTTCTGATCTGCAGAGTTATATATGACGTTTTCCTCATTACGTTTTGAATAAGACATTCTTGTTTTTAAAAGTGAAGGATAATATTGGATATTTTTCGAGATTAATGGTTTGGTTTAAACACAAATGATATTCTGACAGCAACTAGCTTTGATGCTCACAATATTCACATTACTTTTCCTGTAAAATTTAAATACATCAAGATAAATTGAAACATCTGTTGACGAAAAATCAAATAAAATTAAGAGAAAATTAGTTTAAGAGCTTCTAAGAAATTCCAAGCACTGAACCATGTTCACTACTTTACTTACTCGCCAGCTAGGTGCTTACATGGTAAAGTAAATGTTGAGGTCTTCCTACTACTTCAAAATTAACGATGGAGATGTTTCTCCTTAACCAATGTAGATCGTGGGGTCAGCGCAGAACTCTCTTCCAAATTTTACTAATCAGTGACGTTCAATTAGCCTAAATGCGTGTGGTTCAATCTAACAGTTATTTGAAATACTAATAAGGAAAGAAATCATTTGTGTGCCTGAATATACCGGTTTAGGTGGCTCAGGGTATCAACTGACCGGGAAGTCCTAAGGTTCTAGTTTCGACGGTGATTGGATTGTCGACACTAGCTACATAGGTGGATCCAATTCATCCGCTGACTGGTGGAGAATTTTAGCTGTTCTGATCGATAGCTTTGCATGGTTTCCCCGATCAATAACTGGAGCAGTGCCCTTACACACGGCTCAGGGAACGCGCGCGACCTTTCCTTCTCTTCCTTGCTCTATCCGCATCCCTTACTTACACTTATATACTTACATGCTTTACACTACCACATAGGGAAACCGACCTTGAGCTTAGAGCTTGCAGCTGGAGCGGTGCCCCGTTGGTGGGAGATACCTACTTGGGCAAATCCCCGCAACCAGATGTGTAGGTCGTCCCCGGAACTCGCGATCTAGCCGGGGAAGTCCATCGCTACTTCCCGAGATTTAAAAAATGCACTACGCTTTCTGTATTCATGAGCTTGGCAGTTGACGCGCCCGGAAACACTAATTAATAAATTAATAATCAATTTTCCTGAATAACTTAATGCGAGATACAATGTTATAAATGTCAGAATGGAAAGAAGTGAGCGACGCGTTCACCATAGACCTTCGGCGTAAGTATTATTTGTTACGAAATTATGTGACTTAATTATGTACAAAGCAAATTGTTGTTTTTGGTGTGATTTTGATTTTAAAAAAATAATTCCGCCTTTTATTCTAATTTGGACTGTCGTAAATTATCCCCCCCAAAGAAAATATTGGTCAAAATTTGATAGAGAAAAATGATGACGACTTGGTTGTTAGATTAGAGAGTTTTAATTTTGTTTTTACTGGTATGAAATTTATGGGATCCTTTGTCTGTCTGTGTTCTCTTTTTAAAAAAGAGAAGAAGGATTTTGCATACCCTGATTACAATAGCAGTTTCTAGAATACGTCTGTACTTACGTCTGTATTTTATATTTCGAACGAGATAACTGTGCTATATATATATATATATATATATATATATATATATATATATCACGTGAACTCTAGAACGACAGACCCATATCGGATAAGTCCCGTGGACAAGGTTCCCGACGATCGGCGTAATCCTTATATCATTATAGTTAGTATTACTATGCTCTGATATGAAGTACTGTTTTCTCCTTTTCTTTATCTGTAAGTTTTTCTTTCAAAATAATAAAATAGCACAATAAACAATATAACAAATTCATAGAAAATATGATTAGTATTCTGTAAAAATTAAAAAAATAGGAAAATATCTATTGTTTCTTTAACGGGCATTTGAGTGCGATGAGCCCCGTGCTAACGCTCGACCTATGTGACTCGGGTAGCCTCGATGTACGGAGGGCTAATGAAATCAGTTCTAAAATGCTACATCTTATAATATTGACATGTGAAATGTATCTCTAATATGAGTAGTTTTTGCGTAATTTTGCGTGAAATATGTGTAATTTTAAAAACAATATTTTCTCACAAATGGCTTGAATTTGTTTCTTTATATTTGTTTCTCCAATAAAGCGAAGTTTGCTTCTAAAAATTACTTAGGTCCAATTTTTGTTGAATTCTCTGTATTTTCAAAAATTGGAAAAGTTATTTTTTTCGTGGTCTTCCTACATCTACGATATTAAAAGTAGAATTTTTTTGAAATCTGTTCTTATAAAAATAGATCTTGAAACAATATTAATAAAAATTCTCTGCATTTTTGAAAATAGCATATGAAAATGTTCACCTTCGTTTCACTGTCGGGAATGTTGAGCTTAACTGAGTGTGGTGGTGCTGGAGTAGGGGTAATATGAATTGCGTGATAATCCTAAGGGAATGGATTCGAATCCCAGCGTGGAAAAAAGTTTTTCTAGTTGAAACGACTTTGGCAAGTTCATGTAGCATGGTAATATTGCTTAGCCGTTACAAATACTTCTAGAAATTAAACCACATGTTAAAGAAATAGTTTGATGAGGAGGCGATGAAAAACTATTTGCATTCCAATTATCTGACAACACTGCCTCAGTCTTTTTTAAGATATAATAGATAAATGACTTTTGGGTAGCGCTTAAGAACGTACTCGTAAATTGAACAAAATGCTATCCAAGCTATGCTCTATTGCAGGTTCACATGTAGTTGCGAATCAATTATTTCAGCTTGTGCATACACGAAAAATAAATTTAGGAACACGATGGATACCAGACCAGATTTTCCCATTCAACTGTCGGACATAAAGCCTAATTTTAAAGAGATTTTATGTAACAATAGGTCTGCGAAAAATTATTGTAATAAATCCTTTGTTGTGTTGTGTATTATATTTTGAAGTGTTGTTTCAAAAGATTAACTATTCTGGTTCAGAATTTAATTTAATCACTAAACATTTTACATTTCTCCTTTGCACATTTTCATCATTAAATATTTGATGATACTATATGTCACTCGCCAACATCTTAATTTTAATAAAAAAATAAAGTTAATGTCCTAGAAGTTGGACTTTTATTTTTCATAAACGTGTTTCATGCATCCTGTGTACTCACTGAGCACTCATCCGCACCTGTTGATGCACACACACTATTCATGAAATCCGAAACCCCCTGATACTTTTGTGTAGCTCCAGCGAAAGCAAACTGTGTGGCCGTGTGTATGTGTGTATGTGTGTGTTGTGTTTGCGCTTGTGAGTGTGAGGCGCAACGCCGGAGTTGGCCATCTGTTGTGCCAACTCCGCCGGGGCGGCCTCGCCCTGGCCCTCGCCCTCGCCCTCGCCAACGCTCCTGCCCTCGGGTGGGCGGGCGCGCGCTCAGGCCTCACGTTCTGCGCAGACGGCAAGCTGCACATGCTGCCGTCCGGGGAGCTGCTGGTGTTCGACGTGACGCCGGCCGACACGCACCCCAACTACCGCTGCCGCACCGTGCACCACGTCACGGGCGAGACGGTGGAGAGCGTCAGCCACGGCCGCGTCGTCGTCACGGGTGAGCGTCCGCCGGCGCTCCGGCCACCGCCCGCGCTGCCCCCGACGCGACGCAGGCTCTCCGCTCCGCACTAGGGATGCCACATCGGAGCCCATGTTTTCAAAACATCCATGTTTTTATAAAACAAACTATCCGTGTATTTAACATCGATTATTTGAAGCCGATTTTTTTAACATCGATGTTTTAACGTAGTCGATATTTTTAAAATGAAAAAAGGACACCATAAAATAATTCTTAATAACTTTCAGATGTCCATAAATTGAATGTTTTTCAGACGACAGTGACCAAGGGTAAAAAATTAATAAAATTGAATTTTCGTCAATAAAGAAGCTTATAATTTTGTAATTTTAAAATCAGATAATTCAAATTTTTTAATTGTCCTGATGACTTTTTGATTTTGTTTTACCAATGAAATCTCACAATTTTATTCTCTGGTAAAACAAAAGAGCATTTATTAGATGAAATTTTAATAAGCGAGATCACTTTCAAATTAAATCACCCTGCTTGAACATCAATGGTGACTAATAGTTTTTAAAACATCCATGTTTAATACCATCGATGGTTTTGGGCCGATATCTTATTAACGTCGATGTTTTGAATTTGTGCATCATTGTTTACAAACATTGCTGTTTTGTTGGCGATGTCGCATTCCTGCTCCGAAGGGCGACGCCCGCCGGCAGTAGGAATGCGACATTAATGCCGATGTTTTAAAAAAATCAATATTTCTATAAAAACGTCTGTTTTTAACATCGATGTTTTGTACTCGATAATTTATGTTTTTGACGTTTCGTGGGTGAAAAATTTCTATAATTGCAATTTTGTAAAAATTAAAATATGTAATTTTAACTTATGATACCAGTGTCTGTCTGTGTTCTAACCGAACGAACATGGTTTGAACGACCTTCATCGAGCAGACTATGCCTCGTCGTAAGTGATCCAGTCCTGGTATTTCATTCATATTTCCTCGTATATCGTACATAAGACGTTTACGCACATTCGGCATTTTATAACATTATCAGTTAAATTTTAATTATATATTAACATAGACGGTCACTGTTAAATTAATTTTTGTTGTGCACGAATTTAATGAAAGAGATAAGACCAGCTATAAAACATGGATGTTTTAAAACATTGATGATTTTGGTCGATGTATTATTAACATCGATATTTTAATTTTGAACATCTACGTTTGGCAACATCGATATAGTGTTGTCTTGTGTCGCATCACTAGCTGGGAGAGTTGTTCGAGATGCGGGTGACGGACTTACCAGATGGTCAACGGAGATTGTGTCTTTCATTTGTTTCCAGGAAGCAGGAACATTGTTGTAAAATTAATCCGCAACATTTTTTAAAATTAAATTTATTTTATGTCAGATCAACAGCTAAATCAGTAGTGACTAAATAAATACAATATATGACATTTTACATTGACAATATTCAGTTTTTACAACATTGAGGTTACATTACAATGATGATTATAGATACAAAAACATGAATTATAAACAGGAAAATTTCATCAATATTTACTATAGAAAGAAATAGATTTATTTTAATACATTATTTTAATACAGTTAAATGTTTTCCAAAACACCTATTTCGATACAATATTTTATAACTTTGCTTTCATAATTATTATCACTTAGAATGGAGCTAAAACTTTCCTTATCAAAAAATTGAGGTCTGACAGAATTGTACTGGGGACATTCCTGGAGGACGTGATTAATGTTCAGCGGGCAATTGCAAGAGGTACATACTGGGATACGTTGTTTCTCTAGTATATGGGTATAGAAAAATTTGATATGGCCTTATCTAATGCGTGGAAGAGTTATTTGTTCACGACCTGAGAGGTTTTCAGACGTTTTGAAGGCAAAAAATTCACCAATTGTCTTATGAGTTGTGCTTTCTTTGATATTATTCCATTAGTTTGACTACATCTTCTTGATGGCTTTGCCAGTATACTTCATGTAGTCCTCAATAGCGTAAGACATTTTGATGTTTACTTTCTCTTCAAAGTCAATAAGCAACATAGGTGTAGGTGATCCGCTAATCGGAGTTCTTGCTTCTATCTTCTTTGTAATATGGATCACCACAGGTTGAATAAACATGTCAGTAGTCTCTTTGCAGATTTCAAGTAATTTGGTGAAGATTAATGGTAGGTAATTACTGAGTGAAACTTTAATACCGTTCCGTTCATATGTTGATATAATAATACATTTTTTTAGTTGGGTTGGATTTGGCAAGGTTCATTGCCATTAGGAAAGCATAATTGTAAGCGATATTTTTACTTGGAAAAATCCTAAACTTGATGTGAAAAGTCTTCCATGGTGATTGGATGTATAAGCCCATTCTGCCAGTTTCCAGTGTGTCTTGGATGTGGATGACATGGTGATCTTTATATTTATTGAGAATCTCGTTGAGAATGAGGTCAGCTTCGATGTCGTTCAATTTAAAGTTGGAGAGATTCTTGGGAAAGGAATCGACAGTAAACTTAAGTGTGACCCAGGGGGAGTATTTAGGCGTTCTACATCTTCCCACTGATATGTGTGGAAGGTTATAGGCCCTGGTGATGTCATTGGTGCTTTCGTGAAAGTTTTTTGGGTATGATTGTAAGTGGTTGGGAGCAGATTTGATTGGTGGATTAATATGGTTAATAATGTAATTGTTGGATGTGGAGGCTTTGCTTATATATTTGATGGTCAGATAATCCCTTCGAAATCGCAGATTTGGTACCGAGGCTTTAATAAGAATGCTTCCTGTTGACGTTGTGTGGAAACAGTCAGTATATACCCTAAGCGCTCTATTATGTACTGGATCCAAGTTTTTAAGTAGGTTGTTTTTGGCTTTGTTATATATTATACATTCGTAGTCGATTTTGCTACGGATGATTACTTTGTAAGTGAGAAGCAAGGTATGTTTGTCTGTGCCCCAGTTGTTGTAGTTCATGCATTTCAGTAAATTTGTTCTTCTTTTAACGTCAGTAATGAGATCTTTAATATGCTCTTTCCAAGTATGCTTACAGTAAAAAATAAGACCAAGGATTCTAGTCGAAAAGAGCTACCGCTCCCATTTGTAAATGAAGAACTCCAGCTACATTTTGTCTAGATATCAAGATGCATTCGGATTTGGTTGGAGATATGAATCCTGAAATTAGCGTACAGTAATGTATTGAGTTCAGTGCATCTTGTGTAATTCTCTGCGTAGAGAAAAGATTATTTCCTTTACTGGGGATTATCATATTATCCGCATCCTTGCAAATGATCGTAGGTGATTTGATATTCTGACCAGAATCCTTAATTGCAATCAAAAATAATCTTACACTTAGGGTGGATACTTGTGGAAGTCCATTCTCAAGCATGATTATTTCAGATAACTGGTTGTTAGCACGTACTTGGATACATCGATCACTTGTAAAATTCATGATAAAACTAATAATGTTACCGTTAATTCCAATCTCTTTAAGTAGCCATATTACTCGAGGTATCCAGATCATATCATACTCCTTTTGAACATCTAGGTTGACGGCAATTACATTTCCGTTACATTTTTCAGCAATGCTCTTTCAAAGTGTCAGCATGGATTCAGAAATTGGAAATTCAAGGAACCCTCCATGTATTCTTTTCTTACAGATGTTGCATCATCTGTGTACAGTGAAAAATTTCCTGGCGGAATGGTTTTACGCCTCTAGGAAGCACTTGGTTATTTTTTAAAGCTTCCAAACCTAGTTTGTGGAATTGCACTATTTTGAATATCTTTATATCTTAGCGATCAAGCAAAAAAATCCCTTTCTGTCATTAAAAAAATGTACTTATCTACATCAATGCATCTCAATTGAATACGTTTTCTCGCGTTGTGGTGCAAGTATTTGTCTTTATTTACGTGAATGATACGCCCTTTCAGTCGAAAAAAGAAAGTCAGTACTTTCTGTATTGTTCTTTGAAAAAAAAGTATATAGCGCTGTATCGAGTATCTATAATTGATTTCATAGGAATAAGCTCGTAATAAATGAAGGAACGCTGTTTTCAATGTAGTTCTGCATGTCCGAAATCATAGTTGGTTCGAGTGCAAATTATAAACTACTCTGCGAAAATAGTTGAAGTTGTGCAGTCCTGACTGTAAATCTACAGTCGAGCCTTTTGTCACTCTACAAGCATTTTTACTGTAAATTCACCAAATAGTAAAAATTGGCATTGTGGTGATCTCGATTGTCTCGAAAGTTTCTTATATTTAGCTTCTTCCTTAGACCAATTTTAAACATATGATTTGTTATGGTAGAAAAAACTTGTTCCTTAAACAACTGAAAAAAATTATTAGTTTGCAAAATTGTCTGCAGAATGTGAATATTATTTTTTATTTATAATTAGTGTTATTTCAATTGTTTGATATGGATAATTGATTAAATGAAATGTTTTTTAAATAATAGATTTGAATAAATGTTTAATACTAATTTATTGATAAATGTGAGTTTCTGGTGATCGACACATTGCGTAGAAGCACGATTAATTCTTATGTTACTGTTTTTTTAAATAATTCGCTGTTTAAATAAACATAAATTCCCAAAAACAATATTGCAGAAATGCTTGTATTATTTATTTATATGCTACAATTCAATCAAAAGAAAGCTAGAATAGGTAAGATAATATTAATTCACAGAATTATTTTAATTTTTATGCGTTAACGTGATGCAGATTAATGCATATTTCGTTCTTCTTGGCAACATTAACACGTATTTTATCCCACTATCAAATTAATAATTCACTTCTGTGAGTTTTATTTCACATTTTTAATTATGTATTTATTTATATTTTTATTGTATTTGTAACATTTCGTGAATTGAGTATGAGTATTTCCTGGGTATGTTCGACCACTACCTCTACTAGTTGAGTATTAGCATTATATTTGAATATATTAGGTTTATTGATGCACTGAGTGACATTACAACGATCCAATTATCATAGAATTACAACAAAAATGTAAAATTGACAAACCACGGTAAGTTTGCTTAGGACACGGCATGTCCCGGACAGCCCAGTAAAGACTGACTCCGGCCGCGGAAGCCTACATAATAAATTTTAAGCCTACACACTAAGCTATCATTGTAAGCTTTCTAAGACAAGATGAGTTTTTGGTGAATATTTAAAAAAATATATAGGTTCAAATTTCTGAAATGTATTCACAACCGCCTCCAAAAGTATTCTAGACTTGTATGCTCTCCCTTCGTGTCTAATTTTTTTCACTTACATAATCCACCCCAAGTTGCGCGCAAAAGTCCATATTGCGCTAAATATGTCGCACCGTAAGGAGCAGATGTGAGCCAACAAGCAGATGTGAGATTTTGTTACAACAATGGTAATAGTTGATATTACAATTTATTGCAAGTAGTAGTTACTATAATTATTCAATTCTAGAATTTATAGAATTTGCATTATAGTAGAAAGTCTTTAAGAAATATTATATTTTCAGTAAAAATTCAGCCCTGAAAATGGCTGCAATGCAAACCAGAAAGCTTTATGCTGCGAAATTCTTACGAAGAGACCACGCGTGATATTTCCAAGTTAACGTTGTCTTGATTGTTCTTAATTATTAAGTATTGCAAGTGCATGTCACTTAATTTGGTAAAAATTGAAATTCAAAGAAAGCTTAATAGAAAGTATTCTGCAGTGCGAAATACGAGACAGAAAATCAAACTCTGGCCTGTCTCTTCTCGTACACTGTTACATTTCCGCTTTATATATAGTGTAACGCTTTACTTCAACTAGTTAATAGTAGTTGAAATCCTACTAATGTAGGATTATTAAGAAAATGTTCGAAGGAACGGACGATACAAGACTCCCTTATTTAAAATAAGGGGAAACCGGGAATGGTTGACACTCAGGTTCCAACGTCTGTCCCGTAGGTTCCGGAAATTCTTGCTTTGTGTTACATGTTCTTAACGATATAACCAAATTCCCACAGATTTTTCGGTATAACACGATGGTGAAACAGTAATCTCAAATGTGTTTTAGATCTTGGTAAGTACTATTTTCGTAGTATATTTATTGTTTTCTTGAAAAGTCGGGAGGAAAGATATTGTCAGTTTCGTTTCAGTTTTTTTAGCTCTCCCTCTGGGATGGCTCATGGGGAGCGTACTAGCTTCCCGAGCTGTGGTCCCCGCGTTCGATTCCCGGTCGAGGCAAAAATATAGTTGTAGCTTTCCTCGTCCCAGTTTCCGTAGCTGTGTGATGAAAAAAAGCTCAACCCAGCGGATCTTGCTAGGTACGGTGAAGAGAATTTGTCATGTTCGCCTCATGTAGCTCTTACCTCCAGGAATGGGAATTTAACTAGGCCGAGGCAAGGGGGACACCGGTAGCTTGCCGGCGAAGTCTGATTACCGACCCAAAACGCCAAATACGTACATATTTTGGCTCTCTTGTTACTTCTATTAATTTCAAATCTATTGATTTCAAATATTTAATTGTGAATATACTGAGACTACTTTCCAAATGACCAAAATGTGACGAATGTCTCCGGGTTTCCTCTTTCAAATACAAAATTTTAAAAAATGTTTGCTTTGACGCTTCTTAACTCCCACTCCAGTGCCAACCTACCTCAGGCTAGCGCTAACCTACGCGAAGGGTTGGCGTTTTCAGTGATGCAAACAAAATTGTCATACCAAAATCGGAATCTCCTAAAGAAATTAAAAAAAACTTATAAATGGTGCCAACAAGCCCCGGTCTCTCCTATTCGATTGTTGATGGGCAGAATATCCTATCCACCAAAATGAAAATTTATAGAGAAGACAAAGAAATTCTCACTCTTCATTAGTATGTCTATTTGTTATCAAATCTTCATTAAAGTAATAATTTTATATAAAGAATGCATTTTAATTTTTCCTCTTGTCTGCATACTTTCACTTCCATGATTCTTTAATTTTACACGCGAAAAGTCATACCCTTTAATGTAAATGCATAAATGAATTTTGTGCATTTAGTGAAGCTAAGGATAGTTTAATTTACAATTCTCACAATTGTCAGCAGAGTACTGAACTTAAAATAAGTGAATATTATTTATTGAAGCAGTGGAAAGTAGATAAAAGTAAATGATTTTAAAAGTCATCTCAAAATTTGTAAGCGAATGTGTGTGTTCGGCATTGTGTTGGATTAATCCGACTTTTGCCAGCTAGTGGTGTTCTCAGACCTGGGCCTTGTTTTTATTTATTCTTCATCCCTGTGGGTAAGGGACACATATGGCGAGCATGACGTGTTCTCATCACCGTATGTAGCATTCTTGGCCTGCCTGAGCTTTCTTTCGTCACACACCTATAGAAACTGAGACGATTGTTTTGGAAAGGTACAGCTGTATTTTTACCCGAACGGGAAATCGAACCCGGAATCGCACCTCTGAACGCTATCTCGCTCCCCTTGAGCTATCAAACGGAGATACCGATTTAATTATGTTATATTAGCGTAACTTTTATCTTGAAATCCATGAATCAAAACTGAGGTTCCAGTTGGGTACAGTATACGATAATTACACGGAAACACTAGAGACCATAAGATGTTTAAATAGTCACAAAAATTCATAGTTCCTATAATTGATTCTAATTTTTTGATACTGGCGATTACACAGTTTATCAGACTGAGTAAGGTCTTTCAAATGTAGAAAAATTCCCTTTTTGGGGTAACTGCTGTTCAGTTGTTTTGCGTATCAAACCATCGATATATTGTGTATGATGCTTCAATTTTTGACGGAAAACATATATTAACAATATTTCACATTTAATGAGCTCAGTAGTTACAGTTTTTAATCTGTATTTTTGTCATCTGAATTTAACCGCTGGTGGCTCTCATGTCAAGGTAATGAGAAAAGTTTAACTTCATATATTTCTAAAATATAAAATATTAACCAATTCGTACAATCGTGTTAAACATGTACCATTTATCATTTCTATTGTTTAATCATCCATGTTGCATCAATAAGGAAAGCAAGAACATAAATATAAAATCAAGTGAATTTCATCAAGAACTTTCAGAACTTCCGCACAGGAAGATATTATTAAGGGGAATATATGATTAAACTAATCGTTCGAATGCACTTAGTCAATTTGCAAACATTTAATATATCGTTAATTTTGAAATGAAAATTAAATAGCAGCGCGTCAAAGCGGAGTTGCCGAGTTACCCGGGCAGATGAAATGCATTATGCTTGTACCAGAATGTTTTTTTCACTTCACTCGCTCTTTTCAATTATATTCTACTTCTGCATTTCTGAAAACAAAATGCGAAACAAAATTGCAAGATAGAACAATACTCCGTTGGTCGACCTCTCGCGACAGTACTAAACTAATCTCCTTTAATTTGCATATTGAATCAATACTGAGTAAACTAAGTTATCGACTTCGCGTGTAACAGTAATCGACTGGAGCTAATTTGATTGTTCCGTTGGTGTGTCAGAGTGCAGCAATTCGTCGATCACCTTCGGTGTGGTTCGACAGGGGACGTCTCTGTCAGTTAACTCTGTCCGGAAATTGCATTGTCCCTGCGACAAAAGCATTCTGCTTTGAGAGTACCGAAGAGTGAAGGGTCACCCCGTTGCCAATTTCATAATATCTGTTACTCAACGGCCGAGATACTTGATGGAAGGCGTCTCATCGAAATTGACTCGCAAAGTAGAGAAGAATTCTGTTCTCTTTTTATGAATTGTGTATTTTCTGTAAGAGTTCGAACGTTTCAATTAATATCAACTCGTTTTATAGTTTGAATATTCATTTGATATTTCTGTTTATGCGCAGAAACAGACTCTGCTTAAGAGCATTTTGAATTCAACTTAATATCGTCATTCGAGGGCGAAGCAGCAGGTCATCCATAAATGCGGCGATGACTAAGCGAAATATAATATTGCGTTTTTAATACTAGAGGGAATTAGATAATTAGTCAACATACATACATACATACATACATATATTTAAACAAAATTAATCGAAAACGGATGAAAAACGGCTTTACAAATGCGAGGATAATACAAAGGAATCGCTAATATTAGCGAATCTACTTGAAAGCGCCGCTACTCTTCGTGGGTAAACCGTTCGCGAAGAGACTTTATCAGAATTTTTTTAAATTTAAAAAGCACAGCACCTTACAAAAATTATTTTGCCCCTCTCCCGCCGTCACACTCGTCATAAAAGAAGTATAGGCCCTGCCATACGGGAAATCTTGAAAGGAATTTGCAAAAATGTCATGCCTCGACACTGATTACACAGGTTTGCGAAAGTTTTACTGCACAAAGTATTTGGTGTTATTTATGTCGTATTGAATGTACTCATTTAAAAAAATGATACTTGTTCTGCTGTATTCCGCACAGATTTTGCATAATGTACATTTGACACTAAATATTCAGTTACCATGTTTTCAACCGTTGAAACGGAGGCCTTTGATATTGAATCTTTTTATTGCTGTATTTCAACATCGCAATGCAGGTAGGTATTCATAACGATGGCGATATTCAACATAACAGTGCTCTGTCCCTTCCCCTCCGTTGTTTATAAACGATCCTGCGCCACAGCTCTGCCCTGGCAGAGCATTGACTATTATGCAGCAGATAATTGACACATTGACTCAGTATGCATCAAGAGGTTACGATCGTTGTTTCGTGATCCCATTTTAAAGTGTATAGTGTGGTTGCAAATTTTCTCTAAAAAACTTGTGTGAGGGTATTTCAAGTAGAAGCTGTGTGTATATTCTCAATTATTTTTGGTTAAATATGTAGATGTTGTGAGAATAAGAAGCAGTAAATAAATTTAACCCCAATGATTCAAAGTTTGCATCTGAACAATTTGAAAAATAGGAAAACGTTCCCTTTACACATGGTTTGTAAAACGTAGTATGTAAAAGAATTTAAGTCATTGATTCAATGGAAATTGTTCATTTATGCCGTTTGAATTTCCTGTGCTTTGGCTTCAATAACCATAGTATTACAATACTTTTTTATTTATATTTAAAGAAAATATCTGGATTTAATAACAAAAACAGAGGTGTCGTATTATATCCAATTCCGCCATCTGCAATGAGACCCGAGCCAAATGGACCGATGGTTTCGATTCCATTACCATTTAATACGATCAATTCTTCCTCCGCTTTGGGTGCAGAAAACTAAATGTCATAGAAAAAGACGGGGTATTTATTACATTAATATTTTTCATATATGAATGAGTCTTCAGAACTAGTCAACGATTTTGTGTAATTACAGGTCGGCTGAAAAAAATTCATTTAGTACAAAAATCTATTAAAATTCCCTCTAATTGACTCACAGACAATTTTTCTAACCATTCTGCACTTCAAACTTGAAAAATGTGGCAATTTGTTAAGTCATTGGCTTTCTTTACAATATATTGTTTAAAAATGTTCATTGCTGTCAGAAACAAAAGTAATTGATAGTATTTTTGACAGCACATATGTTTTTCCACTAATTAAGAAAAGTTTTAGAAATAAAATGGCTTGCGTAGAACTTTAACGCTGAAACTCATTCATGGATGTTATCAACAATTTTCTGTGTAATGTTAAAGATGTTCCATTCAAATATATTGTTAAAACGATAAAATATTCAAGAGACTCTGATGTATAAGAGTATGAAGTTACATTTTCTTCATTCTTACTCTGAGTACTTTCCAAAAATCTTGCTGCTAGATTCTGGAAAACCAATTGAAGAACAATTAGGACGGTTTCATCAGGATACAAAACATATAAATTAGGTACCAGGATCGATAGGATGACAACTGTCGAGAATGGTTGACTGACAACTGGCGAGATAACACTCGCCTGGATCATAAACGTCAATCGAAACTGCATGTTTTTAATAAAATGGAGGATAAAATAGATTTCATATGGAAAGTTTGATATTTCACTATTTACGATATTTAACTATATCTGTACCACAGAATAGGTACTATTCAGAAAGGAAAGCTACCCACAATCCGTGCGCCGATATAATGCGCATGGTCGCCATATTGAAAGTGTATAAACAGCTATACGATTCGCCAGCTGTTCTGTAGTGAACGGTGGTGAAGATGCCTTTTATTTCCTTTGGTGCGTGTATAACTAGCAAAAACATACGTAACCCGAGGAGATATTTGCTTAATGTAGGCAAATATTAATTTCGCACATAGGCACATATTAATAAAAATAGAGATAAATTATAGATACATAACTAATAATGCTACAGAATGGCACAGTCTTTCTCGAATTAGTTTTGTATTTTCTTTGGTCCGGGATAGTTTATCGGACTTGCCACTTACTCTAGGCTCCCGACATCTATCTCCGCCTAAAGAACTTTTTTTTAATTTTCTCAATTCTTTAATTTTCTAGATAGTAGAACCGAAATATTTGCTTAGTTTAAGATTAAAGAGGAGTAAAACCTCGCCATAAATGACAATTTTCATTAAAAAATTTGGAGCAGTTTTTAAGAAAATATCATTTAAAAGTTACTAAAAATGCGAAATTGAAGCTCTTTTTCAAAGAATTTTTTAGATTTCAAAAAAAAACTATTTGAATTCATTTAAAGCAATTTAACTCGCAAATGCAATAGTGTTTACAAATTGCTGGAAATGCGCATTAACGACGTGAGAGATATTTAAAAATCATTACAATTGTCTAATTTTTGAAAAAACAAAATAATACGCAAAAATGAACTTAATGTCATAATAAACAGTGTAATTATCACTACCCGTTGAATAAGTTAGAAGAAAAAATTTGGAGCCGTTTTTGAGAACATGATGTTTGAGTGTATTATTGCGGTTTCTTTGCACCGTTTCAAGATGGCGGTCCGCGCTGCTGAAGATCTAAGGAGCCGCCCCTACTCTCCTTTCTGTCTAGTATATATTATGTGTCAGTACTATTGCTATTTTGATATATTTTACAGTATTTTACGAATTGCGAATTATAGCTGCTAATAAGAAATTATTACAACACTGAAGTCGTCTTTTCTTCATGGCATCAAAATTGTACGTGATACGCAGAATTTGACAGCAAATTTTAATTTAGCGCACCAAAGTAAGTTTTAGAGGTGTGCTCTATCTTGCACTGCAAAAAAAAATCCGCAGGTCAGTGTTATTGTCCATGAAGTTTGAAGGTTAATCGCTGCAGGACTAGTTTCATAGTGTCATTTCGACATTTGACGCAACAGATATCTCTAGTTTCCGGTAGCATCTTCTTCCCTATGCTTTTCTAAGGTCAGTTGCCAACTAAATCCTAAATTGATTATCAATATTTTCACCGGATAAATCTGACTATACTTTTAAAGTAATACTTTTTATAAGTTTTTCTTTAAGTAAATATAAATTTTATTTATAGTTATTTTATTTTCTGTTCTTAAAAAAAGTCTCTGAAAAAATTTCGTACTTAATGTAATGCGTATTATTTAAAAAACATTGTACTATCTGGGCTATTTGGACCCGTACCAACCTGGTCCTGTGACATAAATCTATCATCCAGTTAAAGGTTAAGATGAAATTTCATTTCAGTTAGTCTCAATTTTGTTCATGGTACCCTACAATATTTTGCATTTCACGAAAATTTGTCCAGCAATAATTTTTATTGATATCGTGTTGATCAGATATTAAAAATATCTTAGTTTGCCAACGTTTCAGAATATATTGTTCGCTCTTCAGAGCTCACTATAAAATCAAATAAATTTTCTCGCATTACTTGTCTGTAGACTTCCGCCTTTTTCACCTGTGCTGCCGCCTTGTTGTCCGGGGTCGGCCGGGGGCTCCCGAAGGCTGCAGGCTTCCATACATGCTGCTTACTTCCACAACTGCGGCTGTGAGACGTATTGTGACCACAGTCTGCCTCGTATATCCGCACACCCGATCTGGAAACTGTCAGTTTCATAGATGACATTATGTCAGCATATCTGTTTAGTTTTAGTAGGTATTAATAATATATTCCCATATATTTCTTATATATTTTATAACGTAACTCACGTCAACAACAAACTACTATCCTTCTGCATTATATATTGCGCATTCATAATTGGCACTCTAGAGAGTAATATTAAAACTTGTTTGACAGAGAATTGTCAGTAAGATAAAAAAATCCGTTCTTACGTCTGTGAAATTCTACAGACAAGGCAGAAAAGGAAGCAATACAGTCAGCTTAAAATTTTTTAATAAAAATATGAAATGAACAAATGGGAGAAAAATAAGGGAAATGATAAAACTAACGTGTTAATAATATACATCTTTGAGTTGCTGATCTATTATTTTTCGCTCCTGTGTAAAGATGGTGTTTCAGAAGTTTTATTCGCTTACACAATGCGGAAACATTAATAATCTACGATCTGAAATGCATAATCAGCATTGTAATTAATGACAAAACGGTTTGGTTCCTGCATTCGCTGATTCTACAAACGAAGAGCATGAAATATTGCACACATATCCATTAATCATTTGTAGTTTATGTGAGCGAAGAAAGTGAATAGTACATATGTTATTGATGCATTGTTGTGATCGATGATTGAATTGCTTTTTTGACGTTCATGTTAATAAACGGCGAAAATATTAATGTTTTAGTATATTTTATGTGGAATGTATTCAATAAATTTTAAATACCTATTACGATTTTGATATTAGATTTCTATATCTGAACATTCTCCTGTAAACACAGCACGCTGAATGTACTCTTATTTGTGCAAAAGACCGTATTTCGAAGTTGAAAACAAGACAATTAACATCGAAATGAATAATACTACGAAACTATTCTCATTATTAAACACGCACGTAGAAGATGTACATTTAAATTTGTATGTGAGACGTGTAATGTGTTACGTAGTTACGTGGTGATGTAGTTTGTTGTATGGTATAGAGGAATTTAGTGTGTGTAATACTAATGTTCTGATTTTTAAGAAACGTTAATTTAATATTAATATTTTATTTGATATAATTTAATATTATTTCAGAATCGTTAGTCATCTTTTATAGCTAAATCGAGTTTTTTATTTTACACTCCTCTGCTTCATTTGACACCCTTCTATATTTTTTGTCTATAGATAGGGTGCTGCTGTGAAGTATGACTATCTCTAGAAAAAACGAAACCTCCATCAAATTAGCTCTGCTTGGTTGCGCCTACCCAAGTTGGATGTTTGTAGAGGTGCTCTTCACGCTCTAGGTGATAGCAAGAAGGGCTGTTAGCCTTTGCTTTCATTGCGGAGCTCTTTTCCTTTCAATAGGCGTTTCCTCTATTCCTTACGTGGAATGTCGAATATGCCGCCACCCTCTCCTCGCCGCGTGCGCGAAAACGGCGCTTTTCGACGGTAGCGGTAACAAGTTCTTCTTCGCCCAGGAAGAGCGGGAGAGAGTGGAGGAAGGGTAGGAGAGAGAGGGCGAGAGAGGGAGCAATTTCCGCGCTGAATAGGTAGATGGACGCAGATTAATGGGTTCTCCCTCCCGAGGCAGCGGCGGACCACTTGAGTGGAAGGCACTCGGCTGGCGATGAAAACGCCATCTAAACAGCGGTTTGCAAGACTCGCGCTGCGGAAAACGGGCGGGCGGGAGGGAGGCTGGGAGACGGAAGAGCGTGAGAGGATAAGCAGGCAAACTGAATACTGTGGGTCGCTGTGGATGATATCTGGAAAACCATGAGGGCTGAATAATTCCTTTCGAACTATTGTTAGCCCAGACCACTTCGTGACATCATTGAAGATTTTAATATTTTTAACACTTGTGTGTTATTTAAAAACTAACATTTTCTGTTTTCAAGATTGTTTTTCTGCTCGTTAAATTATTAAGAAGATACTATTAACGTTATATAAAATTCAATAAACAGCATGGAGTGTCAACTTTATTCAACTTCTTATTTAAATATTTCTTAATTAACTCAATCGCTAAAGATCTTTAACGCTTCATTACACACAAATTAAAGATTATCGTTTTTGAAGTGTTGAATATGGCTTCCAAAACTGGAAGGATACACAATTTATTTTTATGCTTCGTTATAATTCTATAAATTATATAATTAAAACGTTTTTTTTCTTATTTCTTCTGTTTAAGACATGGACAATATTTTATACCCAAGTTGAAAAATATCCATTTAATGGATGTCTAAATGCATCTGATAGATTTGTGTGGATTTACAGCATTTTCAATTGATGAAACTGGTTGATCTATGACAGTTAATGTTATTAATTAAAAATGTATCACATTACTTCTAGTCGTGAAGTAATAATATAAAAGGTTACATTCAATTGATGAAGGGAGGAAAACACATTTACATCAAGTCTGACATTTTTAATTTCACGAATTATTTCTTAGTAATCAAAAAACAATTTCCTATGTCACCAAAGATCTTGCAAGAATACTGTGTGCCAGTCTTATCGGAGGAAAATACATGTGATGTATTTAAATGTAAATAACCTCATGTAATTTCCGCATGGGAACTAGTGTGAAGAAATAATTTTATCTTTAATGGCATTTTTGTCCATTACCTAACTATCACAAAACACTGGCGAGTTATGTCGGAGGGCTGTCTTACTAGGGAGCAATTTGTTATGCTGAAGAAGGACGTGCGTCTAACTTCATTCCCATGCTTCACGCTTTGCTCTCATTTGTCTTCCAGGAACGTTAGAAGTGACCATCCCCTATTCGACTTGACAATGTGGGGATGTAAGTTACAATGCCGCATTGCTCTGGAGTGCTTTCCATTAACACTTAAAAGTGCAATTTGGCATGTAGTACATTATGTTAGAGAGAAAAAGGGTTTCTTATAATTAATCTCGTGCTCACTGTTTGATAAAGAAAACACGAAAAAACGTTGGTGCTGGAAATTTCATTTCTCCTTCAATGCCAACGCTACCATTAGCTTTTCTATTTTAATTCTTCTTGTAGCATCTTCCAGTTCATTTTGTTTCATCAATTTTCCTTTCTGTTTCGTTGGGTTCATTTTCGGTTTCATATCCGGGTTCTACAGTATAGTTTTATAAAATGATAGGAATTGTTCATGTGGTGCAACTCGAATATTTTTTATACATCTTTCAAATCTGCTTCCAAATGTTGCATCATTTTATAACTCGCTATATAATACGCTCCGATGTAATAAAATCTATTTTCAAGGATAAACTAGCAATAAATTTGGGCTCTTATCCATCATGTCCTTCGTCAAGGAATAATATCCACCATGTCCTTCCTGTCGCGACAACATGGAAACGATAATTTAAATAACTATACTTCCCACTGAATTCTAGAAGAATTGCACAGATAATGAAGTTACATTTATGTCCAGAAGCAAAACAAGGGGCCATCTCAGCATATTTTTCAATGGATCAGGGAAACTGGACGAAAAATCTGATAGACATGGGGATCATTGACCCGGAGACTACGGTACAATACTTTTTACAGGTTGTTTACATATAAATATCACTGTTAATGTCACTTAAATATCACTGTTAAAATTAATGTTACTTGCCTTGTGACGCTTAGTATGGTCTCTAATTGCATAAACAGTTATGCAGAAGAAACGATTGCACTTGGGATTTAAACTTTTCTATCGAATTTAATCGTTTAATGCCATGTGGTAAAGTGTTGTAAAATAATGTTGACATATTGTAAGTGAGTTTTTTGTAATGACCCGTTGACAATGTCACCTAATGAATATGATTTCTACGTCGATTGATTGATTGATTTTTTCGTGTTTCCGGGCGCGTCAACTCCTTTGGTCATTAGTTCCATTAGTGTTGTGCATGTTTTTTTTCTCGGGAGGTGGCGATCTTTCCCCACTGGATGGCGAGATCCATCGCCGACCTACCGTCGGCTAGTGGGGTATTCCCCTAACCAGGTCTCTCCCACCAGTGGGGAACCGCCCCAGCTAGGTCAAGCTCTAAGGTCCCGACCGGTCTCCCGGAATATGTGGTAGTGTAGTGCATGTTAGTGTAAGTGTGTGTGTGTAAGGGGAGAGGATAGGACTAGGAAGAGGAAGAATCGCGCGCGGTCCGTGGCCCGTTTGGTAGGGTACTGCTCCGGCCTCCGCCTGGTATTGATCGGAGAAACCACGGAAAACTACCGATCAGAGCAGTTGGCCGCCAGAATTCTCCTCCAGACAGCGACTGAATTCGACCTAGCTGAAAAGCTAGTGTCGAAAATCTGGCAGCCATCAGGACTCGAACCTAGGACCTCCCAGTCAGAGGCGCTGCAGTGACATCAGTTGATGCACTGAGCTACCGCTCCCGGTTTTCTACGTCGAGTATTATAGTGATAGACGTAGGCGTTTTCTGAAAATATATTCTCGCCCTTAAGCAAGTCATTTTTGACAAAAACCATTGATTCGTAAATCAACAGACTTCTTGAAGTAAATGAACTTTCCATTGCCTATTGTTAGATGAAGTGGATTGTTCTCTTTATTTTGTGCCATCCTTTATAGAGTTTTAGTTTACCAACGAATATAAAATTATCACTATGTGTACCCCGTCTCTATATACTCTTTCATCTGTGTCTTTTAGTATTATTTATTTGCTCAGAAGTAATCGTCATATTACTCTCTCCACGTGCTGGCTTTGTGTACTTATGTGTACGTTTGTGAGGAAGGAAGGTATTCATAACTTTCACGTGATTGAAACAAGAAAAATCACCCATGAATTTTCTGTTATAGTTTAACACACGATCATTTCATTGTCCAATAACATCATCAATTTGGATTTTTCCAATTTTGACGTTTAGGTTTCCTCGTACAATAAATTTTGCTTCCTTATTACTTATAGATATAGTTTTCTGAATGAGATTATAAAAGTCTTCGATTTCCTGCATCTTTCGCTCTTCTGGTGCACAGACACAAATGAATGAAATTAATCTTCTCTCTGCCTTTCATTGCACAGTTACCATTTGATTATGAACCCAGTTATATGACTGTATGCTTTAGGACCATTTCTTATTTATAATTATTACTACATCTGATGTTGCATGTTCTTCTTCTGAGACTTCACCAGAGATCATTGTGTATTCACATTTATGCATTGTTCCCTATTGTTTTATTTCGTATTTGTAATTATCGTCAAAAACAGTGAAAAACTGTATGAACGTACTTCGGGGAGAAGTGTATTCCGTGTGTTTCTTGAGTTCTGGGATCCCACCTTTAACTCATACAAGTTAATATTGAATACGGATGAAAACGGGCCTTTTTGACAAGTTTTGATAAAAAATATTCCCTCCCGTAACAAAACAATATTCGCAAAGACAAATCAGGTACAGATTTTGGCCATTTTCCCTCGTAGTGCGTTTCATGAAGAAATCGACTTACTGCCGATACAACATGAACGATTATTATAATAGTAATATTCCGTACTGAACGCCAGAAAAAGTGCACAGATAATGAATCTACTTAGTTTCCTAAAGTTCCTACTACGTTTATTCTTAGTTTTTTAAACAATATAATATACATGTTCTTTGCTCTTAGAAAGGATACTAATTGTTCTTCTTTGCCGGTAAGAGATCTTACATTCCACCCACGTATTTGTAGTTGTTTCGCTAATCCGTATTATGTACCATTTCTTCGCACACTTGCAGTCGTGTGATGAGTTACGCATGGTTGTGGAGGAATTTAGTAAGCGATTTACCTAATAAGGCTACTGACCGTAAGCATATTTGACCAGTGATAGGGTTGCTTTCTCAAAGTTCCTGGTCTGGCTTGATTTATCTTGGAGAAGGAGAGGGTTCTTCCCCATGGATAGAAGAACGTACACTCATCCTCTTAATATTCATCAATGTGGGCGAAATTAAAAATAATAGGAAAAAGAAAGAAGATTATGTGAAAAACAAAGAAAATGGCAAAAAAGAAAATATAAGATACAGAAATTGATGACACCCTATCCCTCGGTACCTAATAGCGTCGGTGTCGAAAATACATGGGACAGGAGACACCTACTAGAAAAGATAATATAAGAATAGCGTAAGTAAGTGGAACCATTCCTACACTAGGTTCCTGAATCTTTTGCGTTATTCAGGGGACGTCACAGAGAGGAGGTTCACTGAAAGTAGTCCTAGATATCTAATACTATACCCTCTAATGAGGATGTCGTGGTGGTGCTGAAAACAAATGTTTGTCCCGCACAACTATTTTTTTCCTTTCAATAAATGCCATCTCCATTTTTCGCTAAATATATTAACAGAGAAACAACTTAATCAGAATTGTGCTGAATAAGAATTCAACACATTACAACAGCACAAAAGTTGTATTAAATTAATTGACATTCTTGGCGTGACATCCTATTGAACAAACTACGTCCCAAACAAAACAAAATTTCATTTGTCATGTAGTTCATTGTGCTAGTGGCGGGAATATATTTTGACTCTCAGTACAAACAATGACATTTATTATTTACCGTGTTGCGGATTAATGCCAAATAAAATAAAACAAAATTAAACCGCATTGCCAACGGCGATGTAAATTCCACCTATGATCTCTACAAACTTTACGAATCTACTCGTATCATGTTATAATAAAGCTGTTTTGGGAAGCTTTATTTCACATTGTCCCTCTTTCTAGAATGTCATAATTGTTTATTGCACGTTGTTAGAGAATTTTTGAGCTCTGTTGCCAATCAAAATAATTAGCAGTACGCAAAACAAAAGCTTGCGCAGAGCAGCACGCGTATTTCATTATAGGATTTATTCGTCGTGCTCAACAAAAGCTTTTTCAGGGGGCTATTTCAATAGATGCTGAGATTTATTTTTGCACTAGGGACACAACGCTATAATGCGATGTAGTTATTGTACATCTTATATTAAATCCTCAATTCTAAATCTCAATAAATGCATATGATGCAGTGTACAAAACATTATCGTACTATCTCTACTAATAATGTTTGTAAAAGAAATAAAATATACTCATCGTTATTGTATAACACGTTGGAGTTCACTAGAACCTGGTCATTATCATAACCTCAATTTATTCCTTCTTTTCAATATAAATAAACAGAATGTGGCATCTTCAGGAAAGAAACCGTAATTCCCTATATTTGTGGCAATTATTTACGCATTAAGGTGTGTGACTTTTTGACATGAATATGATGCCTTCTATCGTTTCAGCTTTTATATTTTCGCACCAAATGTGACTTTCCATAACGATACCTATGCTGTATGTTAATGACATAGGAAACGCGAACCATGCTGCTGCATTTCCTTCTGCTTTGATGAGGCTCGGACACTGAAGACGCCTTATTTATCACTGTCGTCACTGTAATATTTCAGAATGTCTCCTAGAGCATATTTCTTCTGCTAATTTATCAAGTAATCAAGTACTCTATTATTCAAATTAAAGAAAATATCGATGAAAACAAAATCATGCCAGCGAGATAGTCGCATGAGCATCTCGCGTCTATGCGTAGGCAAGGAAACTAAATGAATAACTCATCCACTTATTGAGAGGAGTCAGTGTTGTTTAGTAAGAAAAATATATCATATATCCGAGACATCGTACCTGGTAGCAGCACAATACCATACAATATCTCACATTTAAACTAAAGAAAATATTGAATGCAGTAGGTATATTAATGTAAATAGGTATTTTAACAAA
>BLKR01001693.1:242784-259201 GCA_011170035.1 Teleogryllus occipitalis | reverse complement strand
CACGGTGGTGCATTTTCCCGAAATCCTGGCCAAAACCTCAAAAATGAAATCGCGTTTACTGAACTTTTGCAAATACTACGACACACTGTATACTTGGGGGCATCTGTTTCTGCCCACTTCGTGTCTCTGGGTTAATTCCCCTGGCACCAGTAGTCACCCGAACTTACCCTTCGCGGCGTTCGGTAGACGTGCGGTGCGAGAGTAACACAGAGAGACCGTCTTTATTTGTAAGTGGTGGCCATACAAAGTTGTGCAGAGAAAACTGGCAGTATGGATTCTCTTCCTGAAGGTTTGTAGAGTATTTTCATGTTTGTTTTATAATGCATTAATGCATAATACCGACGTGGGATGAAATATTAAAATGCATGAAATTAATACAATAATTTTAATTACTCATAAGTTCACGTAGGCTGAAAGTTACCAATTTCGCGGAATTCCGCGATGTTTCTAATTTCATTTACTAGCTGAATCTATCCTCTTTCGAATCCAGTTATAAAATCATGCCCCAACTTGCCCCATTAGTAAATACAAAGAATTAACTTTTCGTCAAGCACGCGTGATCGCCGAATATGACTAGTCGAGATCCGTTCTGAGAACGGGAACTGCTTTTACAATGCTGCTTCTAGCGGAAAATTTTGATCCCTTTTACTGAAATAACAAATTTACTCAATATTATAAACAAAAACATTAATATTTTTAATTTTTGTAACTATTCACTGATATTACATGAACATAATATTTATATACATTACATCTTCTGGACTGGATTACGTACATTTTATTTCATTAAAATTGTACATAAAGTAATATTTACATAATATGTATCATCAAAACTCGTCTTAAGGAAGGGTGTGCGGTCGATGAAAGGTCAAATACGTACGTGATATCAAAGACACTCATCATACCACTTTTAAAAAATAAATCAAAAATACAATTAATCGTAAAGTAATATTTGTTTACTTAACTCCTAAGTTACATACCAACAATTATTCATATTAGATTGTTATTGTTCTAAAATTAGTATTATATTATTTTTATGAAATAATACTGCAACTACAATTTGAATATGGTCAAGAAACTTATTCAAATGCAATTCAAAGAAAACTGGTCTGGAGGTAGAGCTTTCCAAACAACTTTTTTTTTTTAGTACGCACTGGATACTGCCAAGAAATATGTTTCCAAATATTCATGGTAATAATGCATAGAATCTATTTACAAAGATATAAGACGGTATGGAGAAGGATCCTCGCCATCATGTTCAAGACTGCACCCAATCCAGGAGATGTTTAATTGCCTGTTGAGATCTTCTGTTCCTTTCATTTCCAGCTTAAGGGATGTTCCCAAAAGAAAGTTAAAATTCTTGAACAAATATGCTCTGTCTCATTTGCCTGAGCCAAATATCACCATAGGGAGAAATGTACCCTAGTGAAAACTGATCTTCCTTTCCGGTTCTTCGGACACTGTATATGAATTTTCTCTGGCAGAGGGCATGAGATGGCATTAATACCATGCTTGTTTATGCCAAATGTTATCAATTAATATGTAAGTAATCCCTACGGTTTTCTAAAATCAATTTTGTGAATTGATAAAATTTAACCAAGTTTATATAGAAAAATATATATTTATATTTCACAGATTTAAGCAGTGCATTATTCTGGTATAATGTTCCCAGCTCCCTTATATTATAAAGATAATTCAAAATAAATTTGGTCGTCGTAGAAAACATACTATAGCTCTCAGAGGTTTTGGCCAGGAAATCGCCAAAATGCACCACTGTGCGCCGCTCCGAATGCGAGGCCGGCAGAGGGCAGCACGGGGCGAGCACGCCAAGGCCTCCTGAAAACGCGGAGCGCCCCAGTGCTCGGTGCATCGACTGTGAAGGGGACGCGGGAAACTTTCGATTGATTTTTTCGTGTTTCCGGGCGCGTCAACTAGTGGTCGTTAGTCCCGTTAGTGTAGTGCTTGTTTTTTTCTCGGGAGGTGGCGGTGATCTTTCCCCGCTGGATGGCGAGATTCGGCGCTGACCTACCGTCGGCTAGTGGGGTTTCCCCCTAACCAAGACTCTCCCACCAGCGGGGCACCGCCCCAGCCGCGACAAGCTCTAAGCTCCCGACCGGTCTCCCGGAATAGGTGGTAATGTAGTGCATGTTAGTGTAAGGAGAGAGGATAGGACAAGGAAGAGGAAGGACAGATCGCGCGCGGTCCGTGGCCCGTTTGGTAGGGTACTGCTCCGGCATTCGCCTGGTGTTGATCGGAGAAACCACGGAAAACTACCGATCAGAGCAGCCGGCCGCTAGAATTCTCCTCCAGGCGGTGACTGAATTCGACCTAGCTGAAAAGCTAGTGTCGGGAAACGTTCGAGTTATCAGTAGTTTTCCTTATGGAAGTTTACACTACTCGACTCCACGATTATCGACAAGATGAAGGGAAATGAAAGAAAATAGGGTATGCGCGTTGGCATGCCAGTGTAGTAATTGTGACCAGTTTATCTTGTGAACAATTTCGATGTATTGGGAATAGCCTTTAAGTGCAAAAATATCATTTATTTTTACTGATATGTAATTGCCTGTTAATGTCTTGCATACGGAGCTCGATATATCATACATAACTTACCTGCATCGAGAGGATCGTGTTTACGAGGTAAATGGAAAACAGTTGAATGATGCTACATGTTCTCGTATGAAGGGAATTATGGGAGTGAAGTATGAAAAGGCATCCCGTGTCAAGTTAACAATTAGTTAATTACTAAAACTGAATAAATAAATGTTGGCAAAAAATAGAATCATGTATGTACCACGGGCGTTAACTGGTTCTAATGACCGAGCGGCGACAAAAGGCCCGGGGGTCTGTGGCCCTTTGGTTGATATTCTTCTATCAATGTGAACGAACTCGTGGCCCTGCGAGTTTGAAATGGGTATTTTGATTTTGAGAGGAACTCTACATAAAGACTCAATTGCATTTTTTTTAATGGCTCCAATTTTTTTACATAACTATGTCCTCGGATAGAGCAAAAGACAATTCAAAATGGTGCAGATCTCATTTCCGTTGAAATTGTTGATTTTCGAAAATTTCTAAAGTTCAACACATGTCTGTCTTCCTTCCACTAGAAAATGAAGATAGATATTTGTGTCCTTAACAAAATCTGTTCGTCAAAGACATCTTGAAAATAAGATGCCATAAGAATTTCCGAAAATTTAAGTATTTTTAACAAAATTTTGCTTGAAACATAAGCAATTCTTAAATAATCAATTTTCTGAAAAATGTTCCAATTTTTTAAATTATTTTACTGTATTTCTTCCTTTGATGAAGCAATACACGGTAAAGAAAATGATACTGATCCGATTTTCGGCGAACTCTTTGCGTTTTCGAAAATTGCAAAAAATTAAACTTGCCCAACTGCAATATTGATCATTAGAATTTTCTTCTTAAATGGGATATGTTCTAAAAAAAATTATCTTTAAGGTAGGTAGTGTATATTTTTTGGAAAAAAAACTTTTTTCTCTTCATTGGCTTTAAATTTTATAACACTAGGAACTACGATTTTTAAATGTTAAATATTTGCTCGAACAGTGGTGATGGCTAGTGGATTATTATAATTCCTTATATTGAAATAATGTCTTGACTCTTTATTGTTTTTAGTATTTAATTTTTGTAACAACTAAAGAACGTGTGTGAAGGAAACTATGAGAATTTACTTTACCTCTGTAACAAATCGAAAATCCATCTTGTGTGTTTTTGTTGTTGTTGTTGTTGCTGCTGTTTTTTATTCAAAGTTCGGAAGTACAGCATACACATTTTTCGCGAATAGTGTTTCACAACATCTTTATCTTTTATTATTATTATTATTATTATTATTATTATTATTATTATTATTATTATGTTATTATTATTCCTCTAATTCACGTCTGTAATGTTGAAGTTAAATCGGTTGAATATAAAACTACTCCAGCTTGCAACCAGCTTCTTAATGAGCAGATTTAAGGTCTGTCGGTGCCTCTACAGTACTTGACGCAAAATGTGGGCTGTTCCAAATAAAGCAGTGTCGTTGCATTGCCCAGTCTTTTGAATGACCTGGCTGTTTAACCAAGTTCTTACACAAAGTTTGCAGAACAAATCCCGGAATATATCCCAGAGCCCCGGTAACAATCGGGACGACCTGTGCTTTGACGCCCCACATTCGGCTGATCTCGATCTAACTCTTGTAGTTGAGGCGTTTCTCTGCCTCCTTGGTTACGACGTTTTGATCGCAAAGCAGAGCAACATCTACAAGTTGGCCCGTGTGTTGCTTCAAATCCGAAATAACAATATCGAGTTTGTTTGCAGCTATCGTGCGATCAGTTTCAATGTGTTGGTGTATTTTGAACACAGTCCAACAGACGTCACCGGTTTTGGTGAGTGTTCGTACCACTTGGAGCACGTGCTTGGAACTTCGAGGGTGGTGCATGTCTTCCAGGTAACTTGATACCGTGTCGTGTCTTTTCAAGTATTTTGTCTTTCCTAGAATTGGACAAGCTGAGACGATATGATAAATGGGTTCTATTTGTTCCTGGCAAGTGCGGCATTTATCATCCTGGGAAATTTTGTGAATCGCTTTATCATAATGTGTTATCAACGCCTGATCTTGGGCAGCTATTAAAACTGCTTCCTTTTTTATATTAATTTTTTGCTCACTAATCGGCTTGGACATACATGCACTTGCACGGGCTCAGTATCATTTATCACGTTGCAAGTCTTGCATGAAATCAAGCAGTGGGATCAACATAAGGCTGAATCCGATTTTTATCCCCCAGGGTTGTTAGTCCTCGGGGGATGGAAGATGCAATGATGATAATGAAGGACAAATAGACGGCGCACACAAGCACACCCGTGTCCGAGGCGGGACGCGAACCCGCGATCCTTCCGTCCGAGATCGCCACGGCACTACTGCCTTAGCGGTCTCGGCTATCCGGAGTGGCATATTATTATTACTATTATTGTTGTTGTTGTAAGTGGGGAGGAAGGAGGCCCTTCCTTAATGCTTGCGACTCCGCAGTGCGAAAGGAGCGGCCTCCAGGGGACAGTGCGCGCGCCATAAAGCGAGGCCCCGCCCCCTCCCCTCCCCACCCACCCACCCACCCACCCCGCCCCGCCCCGCCCCGCCCCGCCCCGCCCCGCCCCGCCCCGGCCCGTGCTCGCCCCGCGGCCTTCCCTTTGTGCGCGCGCCCCTGCTAATAAGCGGGCGCTTTCTTTCGGGAATCCACCCAGAGGCAGGCAGCAGCCTTGCCCGTGTACTTGTTTTGTGGCCCGCGAAAGGTTATCAGTCGAAAGTGGAGGTCCCTCGCCTGCATCCTTCCACCCACTGCGCGCCTCGCGCACGCGCCCTGCCGGGGCCAACGCCCCCTTTTATGTAAAATGGATTATGTTCAGATTTAAGGATATTTTCCCCTAGTATAGTCAGAAATTGAAAACCATCCCCATGTGATTCACTCTGTACTCATGAATGGTACGACCTGGTTCCACCCCCACCCCTACCCCTCCTCCCGTTTCGGAGGAGCCGGGCAGACTGCCGAGACGAACGGGGAAGTCAGGTGTGGATCGCCCGAGTAACGACAATAAGGCCCGCATCCATATTAAAGGCGTTAGTAGTGGCCCTTGAGACCTTGCAAGTAGGACACCCCTGCCTTAGACGGAGCTGTGGTTGTAGCTGTCGGGTATCTTTGGAATTGCAGTTCCTCTGGTCTTCGTTGAATTCTCTCTTGAGGTTGACTGTCCCTTTGTTTCATAAACATCAACCACTGTTCTCCTGTCAAATTAGACAAGGGTAATAGTTTATTTTTCAGAAATTATTTCTTAAAGCGTGAAAGGAAGAGGAAAAGAGAGGTGCGGAAAATTATTATTAATATTATTAACAGTCTGGAATGGTTCACTGTCAGCATATATTGCGTCTGCACCATCGTTGAGCGACGAGTCCTATGGTTTCAGTCCCGACGGTGCCTCATTTTCGACACTAGCTACATAGCTTTGTGCAGTTCAGTCGCTGACTGGAGAAGAATTCTTGCGGCCGGCTACTCCGATCGGTAGTTGTTTTTTTTTTTATTTTATTTTATCAACTCCAGGCGAATGCCGGAGCAGTACCCTAACAAACTGGACACGGATTGCTCACGATTTTTCCTTCCTCTTCCTTGTCCTATCCTCTTCCCGTATTCACACACAAGCTACACGAGCACACATGTCATATCCCTCACACGTACACTCCTACAATTGGTGTACTACACCACCACCCTATCTCGGCGGGGGCAGTAGCTTGTGAGGAGAGATACCTTGTGTGAGAAGCCCGCAGGTGGACGCCGGATCTGACGTTCCAGTAGGGAAGGAACCCTAGCACCTCCCGGGATACAACACGCACTACACGAACAGGACTAATGACCATACTATTCGTCGCACCGCTGAATACTCCCGAAGTACAGTTGCTTTCGCGTTTATTTTTGCGCGGTTTCTTGCTTTGAGAGTGGTGGGCGTAATCGCGGGCTCCGATGTAGGGCGCTGTCGGCCGGTTTGTTTCGCGTACGGGTGGGGGAGGGGCGGCCGCGGGGACCTCCGCGCAGAAGGGATGCGGCGCGGCGTCGTGCGTGTAAACCGAAGGGGGCAGCGCGCGCCGCCGCTACTCAAATATTGAGGGCGCGGCGAGGGCCTTGCGCTGCGGCCGGGAGGAAGCGCTTCCGGCGCGCTATCTCGCCTCCGCCTCCGCCGCCGGACGCCGCCGCCTCGGCTCGCCTCGCGGCCCACAAACACATCAATCGCCATTGCGCGCGCGCGGCCACTTGCAACATTAGGGGAGGAGACGTTTTTGGGCGCGAGTGGCCTTCACGAACATCGTACCAAATGGCTGAGGCTGTGTTTTTCTTACAGTAATGGCAAATGTAATTACAACTCGGAAGTTCTTGCATTTGTTTTACCTGAAATTGGCCGGCGGAAAGGTGTTTATTTTTACTAAAATAGGCGTGCAAAATGACATTTATTCTGCATTCGCAGGCTACGCTTGCGCGCATCAACCGCCCCGCCCTACCCACCCTGCGCAGCCCAGGCCACACACCCCCTGCCCCGCCCCGCCCGGCCTGCCCCCCTCACCCTCCCCGCCCCGCCGTGCTCCGACGCCAGCCCCGATCCCGATCCCCGATCCCTGCGTGCGCTGTTCGTTGTACGAAGTGCATTGTCAGAAGGCGCGGAGAGCTTCTAGTGTAGTGGAGGGTGACGATCCCCGCCCAGCTCCACTCAGTCCCACTCAGTCCCGCTCAGTCCCGCTCAGTCCCGCTCAGCCCCGCGCAGCCCCGCCCAGCCCCGCTCAGCCCCGCCCAGCCCCGCCCAGCCCCGCCCAGCCCCGCTCAGCCCAACCCAGCCCCGCCTGGCCCGCCGTGCTCCGTCCCCCCAAATCACCTCTACCCACCCCCCAGTCCCGCCCGCGTGCGCTGTTCGTTGTACGAAGTACATTGCCAGAAGGTGCCGAGTGCTCCCAGTGTAGTGGAGGGTGACGAGACTAGTCCAGCCTCGCCCCGCCCCACCCCGCCTGGCCCGCCGTCCCCCCCCCAACCACCTCTACCCGCCCCCCAGCCCCGCCCGCGGTCTCTTCCCCGCGTGCGCTGTTCGTTGTACGAACATTGGCAGAAGGCCCCGAGACCTACTAGGGTAGTGGAGGCGCTCGCTGCGAGGGGCTCTACATCGCGGAGCATTGGTGCCTGAACGTTGCTCGATGAACAACCGTATCTGAAGAGTGATTGCATGGAACTACGCGCAAGGGAAGAAGAAGCAGATATTTTTTTCCAGGAGGGAATTAATTTCCAGGATGTATTTCCTACGTTCACTATAACCCGGGTTCAGTGTTCACAATAACCGATGCTTATGCTTATTTGTAACATAAGATAAACGGGACCAGTGGCTTAAGTGCACTATAACCGGAGTCGACTGCATTCGTAAGGTGGATGAGGACGTTTACTAAACTGCGCAGCGGGGATTGGCTCATGGTGAGCGCGTTCAACTTCCGTGGCTCGCGCCCGATCGGTCGCCCGACAATGCACGTGACCTTTGCGAGAGATGAAGCGAGCTCTCGTAGCCCTCCATACCTCCACTCTTCTTCCACCGTCACGACATCATTCACCTCATCATTTCGTCGGCCATCTAACGAAGGGTCGTAGATCACTTTAAATGTCACTCACAAAATCCTAAAGGAGTTGCATTATGGAAACAAAATTTGTTGCAGTTAATCTCAGTTTAATGAAAACAAGTACGAGTCGATAGCACCGCTGACCGGGAGGTCCTAGGTTCGAGTCCTGAGGATGGCAGGATTTTCGACACTAGCTTTTAAGCTAGGTCGGATTCAGTCGCTGTCTGGAGGAGAATTCTAGCAGCCGGCTGCTCAGATCGGTAGTTTCCCTTGGTTTCTCCGATCAACACCAGGCGAATGCCGGAGCAGTACCCTACCAAACGGGCCACGGACCGCGCGCGATCTGTCCTTCCTCTTCCTTGTCCTGTCCTATCCTCTCCCCTTACACACACACACACACACACACACACACACACACACACACACACTTACACTAACATGCACTACACAATCACATATTCCGGGAGACCGGTCGGGAGCTTAGAGCCTGTCCTGGCTGGGGCGGTGTCCTGTTGGTGGGAGAGTCCTGGTTAGGGGGAAACCCCACTAGCCGACGGTAGGTCGACGCCGGATCTCGCCATCCAGCGGGGGAAGATCACCGCCATCTCCCGAGAAAAAAACATGCACTACACTAACGGGACTAATGATCACTAATCAGATGAGGTTGGATGAAAATAGGGGGAGAAGGAGTCTCTACGTGTGTGCGGGTCGTGATTCAATTGGATTTGTGAGAAAGATAGGAGTGTACAAATTGAGCTTGTTAATTAAAGGTAACGAGTCCAGGAATATGTTGCTTCAGTGTGTTCGATAAATGTGGGAAAGAGTGTATATTGAAAGAAGTATCCGTTCGTTGCACAAATACTTTCGATTTTTTCAGTGAGGTGGAAACATGTTAATTGTCAAATTCCGAGATACGAGAGCATTGATTGTGCCTGTGACTGATATAATTAACATGCTTCAAGAACATTGGAAGAATGTTGTCAAATGTCAAGCTCTTTAAGTTCATCGGATAGCCGTACTGCGAGAAACTTTCATTAATGACACCAAGCCACACTAATTTTCATTTGCTTTTATCGTGTGAGGTTAATGTTGAAGAAACGGTATTATGATTACGAATCCTCGATACTGATACCAAAATTATAATATTAGTATCGTTAAAACGATCGGAGTTGAATAAATCGATGTATAAAATCAGCTGTAAAAATGGAATTCTCTACACCGCGTTTACTTCTCTTTAGTATTGCCATAGTTTTTAATAACTACCTACACTTCTTCCTTAGTGCTTTGTTTTCTTTACATCGATGGTTTACAAAATGAATGTCTTGAAATCGCATGGAAGAGTTCACTGTTGTTATAATTCTTATTACAGCACTTTCTGAAGGAACCCGGCGTTGCCCAGGTATTCATCCGTCCTAACCCACACGCCTATCCACCTCTCATGTAAATAAAATGTCTACAAAAGGTTTTGTTTTTCAATTAATGAAATTCCCCGCCCCGCCCCTGCTCAACCCCACCTAATTGCATTACGTCTCTGCTCAGCCCCGCCTCAGATCAACCCCGTCCTAGCGCAACACCGCTTCTGCTCAACGCCCGCCCTATTCTCAACCCCGCCCCTGCTCAGTCCTGCCTCTGCTCACTCCAGCCCCTAATCAACGCCGTCCCCGCCTAACACCGCCTCTGCTCAACCCCCGCCCTATTCTCAACCCCGCCCCTGCTCAGTCCTGCCCCTAATCAACGCCGTCCCCGCCTAACACCGCCTCTGCTCAACCCCGCCTCAATATAAAGGAATTTTCGGCGCAAATAACCTCAAAAATGTTCACTATGGCGAAGAAATGCGTAGCTCATCTTAATGCTCCAGCTCATAATGAAAAATGAGTGGCAGGTTATGAAAAAAATTGCACAACGGAATTACCACAAAACGAATACACACAGGCCAGCTTACACGTGGAATACACGTAGAATACTAAGGGCCGAATTCATAGTCTTTAACAACTGAGTGTTCCCTTAAGTGAACGAATCATATTCATAAACAGCCCTTGAGTGAAGTCTTAAGTGCGCACTCATTCGTATAAGCGAGGCAGCTTGCTCCCTTAAGTGGCCCTTATGGTTGTCTCGTCTCGTCAGTCGTTACCAGTTTAGGTTATATTTTTACGTAGCGTTCACCTACTGCTGAATTCGTTTTGTTGGTTTTATAGTTAAAAATTTGTGTTATTAGTAGTCAATTAAAACGATCCATTTGTAAAGCGTGTTATGGATAACGACTTCGCCGAATATTTTGAGTTTTATACTCAACACATCCTGCGAAATACAAATAGATATATTGGAGATGGGAGCAATCCATTGGAAATGTATAATGACGAACAGTTTCGAAAGCGGTGTCGTTTTAATAAAACCACAGTAGTGGATTTACCTGTGCCGATGATCGAGAAAGTCCCAATGACGTAAAGAGGACTGCCGATTTCACCTTTATTAAAAGTTCTTGTTGCATTAAGATTGTATGCAACTTCATCCTTTCAGCTATGTTTCCAAAATTTTTAATTTTGCTGCGCGCGTTAACTCAACGTTGGAGTGTCCGCTCTCCTGTCAAATTGGACATTTCTTTGTACAAAAAGTAGTGTGTGTGTAAATTCGGTTATTAATAACTTCGAATCAGCTGCCGCCAATGCCATGTTGCCATATTTCCCTTTCGCTTAAGGGAACACTCATTCCGCGATCGTAAGGAACGTCTATGAAATACAAGCGCCTATAAGTGAACACTTATTTTGAGAAAGCACTTATCACTTAAGGATTCTCTTATTCCTGAAGTGTCGACTATGAAGCGACGTACACACTGAGCACGGACTCACGACCCGCGCCCAAATAATTTCGTAACGCCAACTTCCGCTAAGCACCGAAAATATTTACAACGGACAGGGCATACCGCAAAGATTTGCAAGTATGGAGTAGCTTTATAGTTTCTAGTGCAATACTAGACATTTATGAAACAATTATAATTTCATTTTATAGTGTCTTATTCTTGGCGGATTGATGTCCAAGGACAGGAAACGGCTAGTTGCCTTTCTTGAGCACTAACGAATCGAGGAATGTTAACTGGTCGAGATAATTGTTTGGGACACGAAGTGGTTTCCCTTTGACTTTCAAGTCACAATCAGATGTCGATGACCAACCATATCGATGCCTAAGGCGGCATTCGAAACGAGTAGTGGCGCTAGTCGGGGGGGGGGGGTTATCTCGAAGCGTGCGTGGATGTGCAGGGCCTACGGTAGCTCAGTGCATCAACTGATGTCACTGCAGCGACTCTGACCGGGAGGTCCTAGGTTACACACCCCACGGCGGCAGGTTTTTCGACACTAGCTACACAGCTAGGTCGAATTCAGGCGCTGTCTGGGGGAGAAGTCTAGAGGCCGGCTTCTCTTATCGGTAGTGTTCCTGGTTTCTCTGATTAACACCAGGCGAATGCCGGAGCAGTACCCTAACAAACGGGCCACGGACCACGCGCGATCTGTCCTTCCTCTTCCTTGTCCTATCCTCTCCACTTTCACACCCACACTTACACTAACATGCACTACACTACTACATATTCCGGGAGACCGGTCGGGAGCTTAGAGCTAGTCCCGGCTGGGGCGGTGCCCCGCTGGTGGGAGAGTCCTGGTTAGGGGGAAACCCCAATAGCCGACGGTAGGTCGGCGCCGGATCTCGCCATCCGGCGGGGGAAGATCACCGCCATCTCCGGAGATAAAACCTTCACTACACTAACGGGGCTAATGACCGAAGCCGTTGACGCGCCCGGAAACACGAAAAAATCAATCAATCAATCTGAATTGATGTCCAACGCAGGCGTGGCTGTCCTGGGGGGGCCCGACAGTCCCCAAGAGAAAATGGGTAGAGAACAGTCGTGGAATTGTTTGAGATTTTTTTATTAATGTAAGGGAACGTTCACTTTGCATTATGTTGGGTACGTGAATGTGATAATCCGTAATTTCAACTTGATCACAATTGAAATATTTCATATCGTTCTTCTTATAACGGACGTGCGGCCAAGTACGTAGGTAGGCAGACGGACTGATAGACAAAACAGACCATAAACCAATTTTTCTATATGAATACCCATAAATCGTGGATTGTGTCTACACAACATATTAGAGGCAGTGTATTTTAAATCACAATGAAATGATCTAGGTTTTCGGTATCGAGGAGCTACAACACGAAAATTTCTGCCGAATAGTTGCCGTCTTTCTCTGCAGCATTACCTAACATTCTCTTCACTTCGTTTGTAGGATGAAAGAAAGTAATAGTAGTTTATGCAATTAGTTTATAATGTTAAGCTTTATTGCTTGAGTGCACGTTTTGAAAACGAGCTATGTTAGAAGCGGGTTTTTAAATGTGTACGAGTGCAATAAAGCAACATTATAAACGAGTTGCATGCACTATTTGTTTTTGTATGGCAGCGTTATCAATGTATAAGAAAATCAAACTTAATTTTGCGAAACAAGTTTGTTGTGGCGTGTCGGGCATTTGACTTCTGTGCGAGAAAACCACCCCCCACGATTGCATCGCTGCGATTGTGCTGAATGTGTCATCGTTTGTGCCGCAAAGGGGCCTTTTATGAACGATTCTTGCAACAGAAAATGAGCTTTATAATGCTGGTGGTCAAAAAAATTATTAATGCAACCAGCGCAGAATATAAATTCAGGGCTTGCGAGACTAAAAGAGGAGAGTGAGGGAGTGGAATAGGGCGAGGTTGATCGGAGAGCAACGAGGTGGAGTAGGGCGAGGTACAGATAAAACTAGTTCCAATCTATACTATAGATAGACTTCTTTCCTTTTCCTATCTAACAAATGCCTTGACAGCATCGTGTTTCTTCCGCATGTAGGAAATAAAACCAATGTACTTTTCTTGGAGTGGCGGATTTTTCCACTGTCTTCTTTGATTTGGTGTTCACGTTCAGATTCTTTAATTAGCGCGAAGTCTCCGAGCGAGAGATCACCCAGACCGATTTTCTGTTGTGCGGGGACCGGGGTGCGATGGCCGATGGCATTTGGCAAAACGCTCGCTTGAATTCGACCGAAGTAGCTCAAAGTAGCGGCCACCGCCGCAGCCCTCCGTTTGGCGCAACGCGGCGTTAACCAGCTGGCCGTTCCAGTTAGCAGTTTCTAGTAATTAGCAGAAATTGTTGCCTTGGAACTGCACTCACCTCCGCTCCTTTCTCCGTTTGCCTGGCTTTTTGCTTTTTGCCCGCTGTGCGAAGGCGCTCCGCGGCCTTTGGGGGCCTCATGTGCCCCATTCGGGGCGGGGCATGACGTCAAAATGACGTTCATTCGAGTCCGATTTTCACGTACTCCTAAACATCATCTATATTGAAATCGTACATTTTTATTTTCTCGCTACCGCTTACGCAGTAGAGCGAAAGTTATGTAATGCTGCGCGAAAAAATTGAATTTTCAGTAGGAAAACTCTCATTACAAGGCTCTGGTTACGAAAAAGTGGATAAATCCAGTTGCTAAGTTTAGGAAACAAATTCTCTAACACGTGGTGTAGCCAGAATCTAGATTTTGTGGGTCCTTGATACGGAAAAATCGATTGACGTCAAAAGTCTGTCTATCCGTCCGTCCTTCCGTCAACGCTAGCGACCAGACCGTTCAGCCGCTTTTCTCCCAAATCGAAATTCCCCAATCAATCTGATCGGGATCCTTGGATTTGAAACCGAAATTTTAATTTTGCGGGGTACTTTACATGGAGCCCGTGGGACATTTTCAAATATTTCAAAAAAATGGCTCCATAGTTTTTCTTTAAATTTTGCTGTTGGGTAGTGTGAAGGACGTTTAAGACAATGATGCAGGTCAATGGTCATTGTGCGTGGTGCATGACCAGTGGCGGCCGGTGGGTTGCGAATTAGGAAGGGCTGCATGTATGTACGAACTATTACACACATTTTACCTCTTCAAAATAATTTTTGAACGCGGAAAACTATGGCGTGTAGAGTAGAGACAATTCGTACGCATCGGGATTTCAATCCTTGTCTAAGGCAACTTTTACGTTGAAAACGGAAGATACAGTTGTGCTCATGCGAAAATAAGACATTAAAAAAAATATTTCCAGCAAACGAAACAGTAATTTATGACATCAGATGAAAGGGTCGGTATTATTAGCTTAGTTAATAGCCGCGGACTCTGCCCAACAACACCCTAATAGGAGCACGCTGCCCCACCCAACTTCCCAGTATCCCCCCTCTTCCTCAAGCTTCCATTGCCTCACATGCATCAGCTACGAACTGACTCGTGGTAGTCCACATGCTACCCATTTCAGAAACATTTGTTCGTATATTCGGGCACTTAAAACTAAATTCGTCGTCAAAAATTGCGCTGGGGGTAAGCACACAAATTAAACGAGTCGATTTATTTTAAGTTTGATACTTCCTGCAACTTTTTCCGTGTTTTTTTTGGGGGGGGAGGGCGCTGCCGTAGTCATTAAGGAGCAGTCGCCACTATGCATGACGTATTTTGGAGTCCGATTTTCACACATTCCTATGCTTCATCTTTCATTATTGAAATCGGACATTTTTGTACTAGCAATGGAAGGCACTAGAAACCACTTTATAAAAGTGTGTACAACTTTATGTTCAGCAATTTTGCATAGGCACTCCTACTTCCGTTTACTATTTGTGATTGGAAATTTGTACTTTGCCGTTCGCTTACTGAAAGTAAATAAATCATCGGATATGTGAATGTACTTAACAAAACACTGAGGCAACGAGAAACAGTATGACTGACGTCACATCTTTTGAGAATCGTCCCAAGAATATAAACCTGGAATCATACCTAAAATAACGTCCAGAACTCCTATAAAATGTTTTTGACGTACCTACTCATTACAAAATGGGCCAATGTTCATTCGACCAAAATTGATATTCCTCAATCGATCATTTCCTTCGTACGCCTGTGACTTTCTGTCCTAAATAACGGATTAACCAGATACAACATGTATAAGGCTTTGTTTTCCTTTTTTTGTTACGAGCTCTCTCTCTCTCTCTCTCTCTCTCTGTCTGTCTCGCCGTCTCTCTCTCCCCGTCTCTCTCTCCCCGTCTCTCTCTCCCCGTCTCTCTCTCCCCGTCTCTCTCTCCCCGTCTCTCTCTCCCCGTCTCTCTCCCCGTCTCTCTGTCCCCGTCTCTCTCTCCCCGTCTCTCTCTCTCTCCTCGTCTCTCTCTCTCCCCGTCTCTCTCTCCCTGTCTCTCTCCCTGTCTCTCTCCCTGTCTCTCTCCCTGTCTCTCTCCCTGTCTCTCTCCCTGTCTCTCTCCCTGTCTCTCTCCCTGTCTCTCTCCCTGTCTCTCTCCCTGTCTCTCTCCCTGTCTCTCTCTCCGTCTCTCTCTCTCTCTCCGTCTCTCTCTCCGTCTCTCTCTCCGTCTCTCTCTCCGTCTCTCTCTCCGTCTCTCTCCCCGTCTCTCTCTCCGTCTCTCTCTCCGTCACTCTCTCCGTCTCTCTCTCCGTCTCTCTCTCCGTCTCTCTCTCCGTCTCTCTCTCCGTCTCTCTCTCCGTCTCTCTCTCCGTCTCTCTCTCCGTCTCTCTCTCCGTCTCTCTCTCCGTCTCTCTCTCCGTCTCTCTCTCCGTCTCTCTCTCCGTCTCTCTCTCTCCGTCTCTCTCCGTCTCTCTCTCTCCGTCTCTCTCTCCGTCTCTCTCTCCGTCTCTCTCTCCGTCTCTCTCTCCGTCTCTCTCTCCGTCTCTCTCTCCGTCTCTCTCTCCGTTTCTCTCTCTCCGTTTCTCTCTCCGTCTCTCTCTCCGTCTCTCTCTCCGACGCTCTCTCCGACGCTCTCTCCGTCTCTCTCTCCGGCTCTCTCTCCGGCTCTCTCTCCGGCTCTCTCTCCGGCTCTCTCTCCGTCTCTCTCTCCGTCTCTCTCTCCGTCCGTCTCATTCACATTTAACTGCAAATTCTGCACGTCTCTAAACAGGTGGGGTAATATCGAGAAGCGCTGAACAAGCAAATATGTAGTACTAGAATATTCAAGGCAATATCATCCTATATAGATTATGGTATGAAACGTACGTTTCTTTGCAGTGGCCTCAAAATTTTAGTTTTGAATGCCCTATAACGCTTCGTTTGGAATTATTTAACGATACAGATTCAAAAAATGCTGCCGAGTGTTTCAGGTTGCATTTGACATAAATATTTATTTTTATTCTTCAGCACCATCAAGTGGAGTTACAGCAAAATTAACAGCACAGAAAACTTCAGGGTGAAAAAACACGTAGAAGTGCCAACTTTCATGGAGGTCGGTCACACGGAGT
>BLKR01001693.1:145000-242684 GCA_011170035.1 Teleogryllus occipitalis | reverse complement strand
TCCGTCTCTCTCTCTCTCCGTCTCTCTCTCTCCGTCTCTCTCTCTCCGTCTCTCTCTCCGTCTCTCTCTCCGTCTCTCTCTCCGTCTGTATCTCCGTCTGTATCTCCGTCCGTGTCTCTCTCTCTCCGTCCGTCTCTCTCTCTCTCTCTCTCTCTCTCTCTCTCTCTCTCTCTCTCCGTCTCTCTCTCTCCGTCCGTCCGTCCGTCCGTCTCTCTCTCTCCGTCCGTCCGTCCGTCTCTCTCTCCGTCCGTCCGTCCGTCTCTCTCTCTCTCTCTCCGTCCGTCCGTCCGTCTCTCTCTCTTCAGACTCGATTCATTTACCAGCTTCTGTTGGTGCCTTCACAGCTCCTGCCTGCATCCCGCGTTTTTCAATCAGGGGCTGCGCGTGCGTTGAATTCTCTCTTGCGTTATTGCACGCGTCCTTCTCTCAATTCACGTGCAGGAGATTTCTCTTTGGGAATCGCGCGATCTCCGAGAAAACATTGCGCACACCCGCTTCGGCCGCCACAAATTACAGGGACAAAGAATTTGTTTAACTGTTTGTGGTGCCTTATTTTCAACACTGTGCCGTATTTGAAGTTTCGTCATTCACAAAATTAAATTAAACGATTTAGTTGTAAAATTCGATTATTTATCTCTTCGACAAGAACTCTGTTTTCCCCACTAGTACTGATCTGCGCAGCGTCATTTTACTATTCTAGGTGTGTCTAAGTTCAGAGGCAAAACAACCGGCCTAGGTTAGCTCAGAGCCAGCATTGCTGCTGTCTCTGCAGCGCCTCTGACCGGGAGGTCCTAGGTTCGAGTCCTGACGACGGCAGGATTTTCGACACTAGCTTTTCAGCTAGGTCGAATTAAGCCGTTGTCTGAAGGAGAATTCCAGCGGCCGGCTGCTCTGATCGGTAGTTTTCCGTGTTTTTTCCGCAGCTTCTACCAACATCAGGCGAATGCCGGAGCAGTACCCTAACAAACGGGCCACGGATCGCGCGCGATCTTTCCTACCTCTTCCTTGTCCTGTCCTCTCCCCTTATACATACTTACACTAACATGCATTACACGACCACACATGCCGGGAGACCGGTCGGGAACTTAGAGCTTGTCCCGGCTGGGGCGGTGCCCCGCTGGTGGGAGAGTTCTGGTTAGGGGGAAACCCCGCTAGCCGACAGCAGGTCGGCGCCGGATCTCGGCATCCAGCGGGGAAAAGTCACCATCTCCCGAACAAAATCACGGACTACACGTACGGGACTAATGATCATAGTAGTTGACGTACCCGGAATCTATCAATCAACCAACACAGCTGAAGTCGTTTGTTACAGCGTTCATTCAGCTGGAACACTGCGGATATTTCATCCAATGCGAGTACAAAGTAATCCGCACCTGCCGCTGCTCGCTTTCACTTTGAGCCGAACACCATTAGAAAGAGCTGCTGAAATGTGTATTGACCGGAGGATGCCCAATGCACGCACGAAGGGTGGTTCAGCTTCAGCAATCGAAACACCGCACACGCAACCTCAGCGGTAAAACAGGCCTCGGTCCCTGCGCATGGGGGCACTCTCAGGCCGACTAAAGGCCCATTCACAATGCAATCACAAACATAAGCATAACACATAGACATAGACATTAACACAAGCGAAGAGTTGGCTTATTCACAATGTCGAACATAAACACAGGCAAAATAAGAGTTTCTATTGGCTATGAGACGCAGCACACGAATCGACACGAATAGTTCGCCTATCGACTTCGATACTCGATTTTGAGTTAACGAACTGGCTCATTCCTTGTGTCTGACATAAGCATAAGCACAGAAGCTTGAAGCTCGCAAGCTCTTAAGTTAACGTCTTATGTGTTATGCTTATGCGAACGCATTGTGAATGAGTCCACTTGTAGACGTAGTCCTAACTTTTATGTTAACGCCATGCTTATGCTTATGTTTGCATTGTGAATGGGCCTTAACGTTGCTTTCATGTGCGAAAGTGGGGATTGCATTCCCGAAGGGTTTCCGTTGTAGACACGTGAAGAATGTGTACTTTTTGGTCGATTATTTTAGATTTTTACAACAATAGGGCATTAAAATCAATACCAGATTTTAGTTAATTTATCTTTCAGTAGTGCGTTTATATACCGTACGAAGTGGCTCAGGGCGTAGCGCTAACTCTACATTCGGGAGGCCTGGGTTCAATCCCCATGCCGGCCATCCTGACCGGGGTTTTCTTGGTTTTCTTTTGTCACCCTGGTGACTGCTGGGATGGTTCTACAGAAAGACCACGAGTGCTAAAGCGGAGTCGCTGGCCGCATTCGTTAAGTACGTGAAGTCACGAAGGTTAAGCGAATTCCAGACATCTGAGGTTCGTAGTTGGGTGATCCTCTAGGAACCCCGGGATCTAACGGTTCCGAGGCCAGTTGCCCTTTGCGAGATATATAATGGCTAAATACAAATACAAAATCTTGGTAAGGCGGGAAAGTGGTAAGAAAGTGCGTCGTATGCCTCTTTCGAATTGTGAAGAAAGCATTAAATGTAACTACTTGCTGTGCCGCCAGTGACGAATGTTTCTTTTTTAATTTATTTATTTATAATATTTATTGATCCTTGTGCGACAAACATTTGTCTTTCAAGGGTATGAAAAATTGCATTAACGTCATACAGAATATGAGGAGAAACTAAATAGCAACCTCTAAACAAATTACTAATATGTAGACTTTTTTTTTGTAATTTTTGAGAGTCATAATGATCTTAAAAAGAAACTATGTGTATAAATAATACATGATTCATGAAATTGTTTTACAATAAATGATAGAAACTGTGAGAAGAAACAACTAAGGAGGATGTAAAAGATCTTTAGGATAACGTGATTTAATTCTAGGGAATGGATTAACTGTTTTTCCTAATTGAAAAGATGTATAAGCAAGAGAAGAAGAAAGAGAAGCATAAAATTTATCTGAGAGACGAAGGATCCAGGATTTTAGAGGAAGAATACCGAGTTCACGTAATATTTGATCGTTTCTTATGAACCAGGGTGCTTTCAATGCTTTCCTTAAATAATTATTTTGTATAACCTCTAATTTTTTAAAATGAGTTTTTGCTGCACCACCCCAAATGGGGCATGCATAAGTTAACGAAGGGCGAATTATATATTTAAATATAGTTAATGCAGAGTCTGCAGAGAGGTGCGCAGTTTTATTCAGAAGTGGATATAATTTTAAAAGCTTGAGATTAGTTTTATTTATTATAGATAAAATATGTGTTTTCCATGTTAATTTAGTATCTAGTTGTAATCCGAGATATGTAATTGAAATATTAGGAGGAATCCAAGGAATTGCTTTATAATTAATAATAAGAGGATAAGTAGGAGAGATTCATTTTAAAAAAATTATTTTTGCTTGTGACTTTTGATTATGTTATGTGACGAAAGTTAATATAGTCCGCTGAACATGAAATCGTGCTTCTGCTCGCGCTGATTTTCAGAAACCTCGAGGCCGTGTGCGCCGTGCTCCGGGAGCGCTGCTGGGGTCCTCGTGGAGGGCTCGGCCAAAGGCGGTGGGGTCGCGCGGCTGCGAAGCAAATTTCCACAAAAGAGAACTCTAGTTATTTAAACTTGTGGTGCATCCGTTCTTCCTTTCCTGCCTGACGTTCAACCGCTTGCATTGTTAACAGACAAACGGACAGACGTTTTGCCATAAACCAATTTTTAAGTATCAGGGACCCTAATTCTGGTTCCACAATTTTCTATATGCTACATTAAATAGCATACACTTCCCACTTAAAGGCGTGGTAACTTGGTGTATTCTAGGCATTGTCGGATCCCCTGGGTTCCCTAGACTTCCCCATGGGACCAAGAAGTTCATTTTCTGCATTTACTGCCAGCAATGCTAAATTGCTCCATCGTAATTTACAAATTGTGTGTAAATCTTAATAGAGCATCTGAGAGCAATTAACGAGATAGTCAGTAAATCTTCCCGAGACATGATCCCCAACGTCTTGAGGGCACTGACTGTTGATCGTGGCATAGCCCCAGAGGTTCCAACCACCACAGGCAGGATTCTGGCGTTGGGCACTCCATGAAGTTGGGCTGCCAGGGGAATGACTGGTTGGTACTTTACCACTTTTTCCTCCCCTGCTTTTAGAAGGTTAGACCCATCCTCGTGGCGGACAGTCACATCGACCACATGGACCCCCTCCCGGCTTTTTATTACCAGGTCAGGTTTGAGTCTAACCCTTCGGCAACGGAGAAAGTGGCTTCCGTAGACACCACAGTGTCTGATTTCCGGAGCATCTTCCCCTCTATAAAGTTCTTTATCTCGTCATGACGCTTTATTCTAGCTGGTTTCGTAAAAATGCACTGACCGAGGATGTGATTCATAGTTTCTACCGCTGTATTGCACTTCCTGCAGTATACATCCTCTCTGGACCTTCCTCTACTAAGAGTAGTTTTATTGGCAGCGGTATTTGATCTCAATTGGAGAGCAGTGATAAAAAGACCAGGTTTCAGAAGATTATAGTCTTTCAAAAAGGCATTTCCAATCGGATCGTTTATATGCGCCTTAACCGCTCTCCCTTGGGATCCCAGCTTCTCCCAGGCGGCTATCTCGTCATCGGCGCATTTCTTCTTATAAGATCTTAAATCTTGTTCGGTATAGGGCATGTTGAGTCTCAATGCTTTGGCGGTTTTAAGTGTCCGTTGGTAGAAACTCGGACAGGAGCTCAGCCATCTGCAAATGGGGTCTGCAGATTTCTCTAGTCGTAACCCTAGGTTCAGCGCCACCCTAGGAACGTGTTGGGCGAGTCGCAGCAATCCCAGTCCTCCATCTCTCTTGGCCAGGTAAAATAAGCCATCTGCAGTACTCATATGCAGGTGTAGGAACTGTTTGACTGCCACTCTGATTTGACAGTCCGCTTCCTTGAGCATCGACATAGATGGCATCGATAAAACTAATTGGTAGAGGTAATGTGGCATTATGTAGGTGTGAAGTAATGCCAATTTCTGAGTGGGCTTTAAATGCGCCTTCTGTAACCTCGTCACTGCTTCCATCAAATTCGATATGGATGCTTTACATGGGAAGCCGTTCCAGATAGAGTAGTTCACTCCCAAGTATGTTATGGTATGGTATATGTTAGAGGAAGTAATTTACTATATATAGAAATAAGATTTATCGCTTTTTATTCCGGAGAGGCGGCTCAGGGCATTAACTAATATCACTGCAGTGCCTCTTATCGGGAGATCCTAGGTTTGAGACCCAACGGTAGCAGGATTTTCGACACTAGCTTTTCAGCTAGGACGAATTCAGTTTCTGGAGGAGAATTCTAGCTGCCGGCTGCTCTGATCGATAGTTTTCCGTGGATTCTTCGATCCAGGCGAATGCCGGAGCAATACTCTAGCAAACGGACCATGGACTGCGCTTTCCATTCCTTGTCCTATCCTCTCTCCTTACATACACACACACACACAAACATGCACTACACGACCACACGTGCCGGGAGACTGGTCGGGGATTTAGATCTCGTCCCGGCTGGAGGAGGTGGCCGGCTGGTGGGAGATACCTGGTTGGGGAAAGCCCCGCTAGTCGACGGTAGGTCGGCGCAGGATCTCGCCATCCAGTGGGGGAAGATCACCACCTCCTGGGGGAAATACACGGACTACACTTACGGAACTAACGACCTTAGCCGTTGACGCGCCAGGAATCACGAATCAATGAATCAATCAATCCACTTTTACCCACTTAACAACTTTTCTGTCGAAAAATCGCTGGTTGTAATAAAGCATTACAATATTGTTGCACACTGTTAGTAGTGTGCGAGAAAGTAAACATCTTTGTGTGCGAGAATCTGAAATAACGGATAGTACAGCAGACCTTCCGTAGAACCTGCAAAGGTAACACGGGTCGTCACGGGTAACTCAGTGGATAGAGCCACTGGGCTTAAACCAAGAGACCCCTGTTCGATTCCCGACCGTGGTGACTAATTTTTTGAACAGCCTGATTTGTTAGTAATTCAAGAGAAGAAAGACTGGCCACCGCAGGCCTCCCGTTATTGTGTGTTGAAGTGTTGATATCTGGATTTTCGTGAAAGCTAGGCTTATCTTATTCCTAAATATGCCTTGTTCACATTTATGAAAGATTGGGGTAGTAGTAAATACACACTTTGACCAAAATCAAGATATTAACATTTTCGAATCGCAGAAGGCTTACTGTTGCTGATATGGGTTATCTTGCTAATGCACCAAGCCCTTCAGTGTAAGTTAATGGTTGATTTCTTTTCGTTTATTGTCCTTCCTTGTGTATTAACGTTCCCCTCTTCTGTTCATTTTTATTTTCTCGCATACTACATATATGTAATACGAGTTGAGAGAGTTAATGCTGCAGCGAAAAATGATTTTTCGGAACAAAAATTCGTAAAATAGAAATTTAATACCAACAGGTTAATTTTTTTCCCGGTATGTAGTAAAATACTTCCTCTAACACATTGTGCAGTTAGAATCCACGTTTTGTGGATTCTTGATACCGCAGAATTGGTCTACGGCAATACCTGTCTGTCTGTGTAGAACGCTAGCGGCGACACCGTAAGGAGGATTTTGAGTGAAAGAGTTATTCTCCCATTGATCTGGCTGATGTTGCGGCCCCTTGACATTGAAACCGATTTTTTTTTTTAAATTTTTGGAGATACTTTACAAGAAGTCTCGAGAATGTTTTCAATTTTTTCTCACAAATGGCTGTATATTTTGTTACGTTGCCCTCAGATAGCGTATAGGACGCTTTAAAATGGCAGAGGTTTCTTTTTCTTTGATATATCTGAATCTATGAAAATTCAAAAGTTCACAATTTTTTCGGCGTTTTTATAAAACTACGTTATTGAAGGTAGATTTTTCTGTAAATAAAATGTAGTGTTGAAAATTAGATAACTGGTACATTTTTCACAATATGAAGTTTTCGAACGAATTTTGCGTGAAAAATGTAAATATAAAAAAAGATTTTGTGAAAAATGGATCCAAATTTTTTCTTGATACTTTTTGCAAGAATAGTTATTTGTACTGAATAACATTACGTAAACGTCATAATGACGGAGTCTTTAGATTTTACAAAAGTTACACAAACTGTTTTTATATATCACTCACATTGTTAGTATTTGCATTATGGGCAGTTTTGTATATTTAAATTTGTGAATACAAGAGCTTCAAAGGATTTTTCGAAAAAAGTTTCTCGAAAACTCAAAACTTGTATGTGAAAATGAGCTCATTTTCATAAACGCTCAAACGATGTTTCCTCAAGAACGGCTTCAAACGTTTCAATGGAAATTTGCAAGGGACTGTTTTACTCTTTTGTAATATCCTTCAAGGCATATTTCTACAATTAGGGGACGGAGAAATTGAGAAAATATTTTTTTTAATGTGGTTTTGGGGCCGATAAGTAGCAGTTGGGAATGGAGTGGGACAATGAAAAGCTAGCCTTAGACTAAAGAAATTATAAAAACCCGCACCACTAGTTTCCCTTGCTCTTTCCTTCTGCGCCCGCGGCGCCCTCAAGGGGCGGGGGGGGGGGGGGCTCACCGCCCTGGGGGAGGCCAGCTGCGCTACCTCCGCGCGGAACCGCCTGTGGCCCACGCCGTCGCTTTGCCTGCGGATAGCCCATCACAGGAATATCTTGAAAGCAGTTTATTGACAAGAAGTGAATTGATTGTAGTTGTGTAGATGGAAGGAACAAATTTATTTGAGGGTGAAGGTGCACTGAATGAGCGTAGAGTTTAGTGTGAATGTGATGGGATGGAGATGAATAAATTGAAGGTGGGCAAAGCGGCGTGCGCCGCGGTGGAAACAAGTAGTTGCGGTGACACGAAGCCCTAGGGCGGTGTGCCCTGAATAATTCGCTCGTGTTTAAAATGAATGCAGGGAAAGGGGTGTGGACCCGCCCCGCCACGCCCCTTTGCAATTTCCTCGGCTGAGGCGGCGGCGGCGCCTGCCCTCGGGACGGCTCTGCGCCGCGGAAACGATCGCCCTTCCCCCTCAGAACAACGCCCACTCTTTCTCAACGCTCTCCCTCTTTCTCAACGCTCTCCCTCTTTCTCAACGCTCTCCCTCTTTCTCAACGCTCTCCCTCTTTCTCAACGCTCTCCCTCTTTCTCAACGCTCTCCCTCTTTCTCAACGCTCTCCCTCTTTCTCAACGCTCTCCCTCTTTCTCAACGCTCTCCCTCTTTCTCAACGCTCTCCCTCTGTCCCAACGCTCTCCCTCTGTCCCAACGCTCTCCCTCTGTCCCAACGCTCTCCCTCTGTTCCAACGCTCTCCCTCTGTCCCAACGCTCTCCCTCTGTCCCAGCGCTCTCCCTCTTTCTCCATTTCCCCATTCTTCCCCTCTTTCTCCATTTCTCCCTTTCACCCTGTCCCACTCTTTCTTCTTTCTCCATCTTTCTCTCTTCAACACAATGCCTTGGCCACAGGGAATGCAGCTCATTGCCCCCTTGCAGCGTCTTTGAATTTCGATTAGGGATCGAATGTACAGCAAGATAACAGCCGACCCATCGAACAACGTAGTTGGTAGTGTTGGGATTGTAAGGAGCTGGAGGAACGTAGAGGAATTAGAGGAAGTAGAAACAAATTTGAGGGGGGAATGGAAGCGTGAGAAGATGGGTATTTAAGCCGAGGAAAATGATTCAGAGAAAGAAATACAAGGTGCCATCGACCGGGCAGGGACAGGGAAGGGATCTCCTTATAAAATATGAAAATGTCAGGACATTACAATTCCTCTACGTTAGAAATACTCTTAGAACTATATATGTTGTAAAGAAACTTTTTTCCTTTACGTTTCCTTGTTCCACCAGTTTATTCAAATACTCAGATTAACTCCGATGTTGACGAAATTTTTCACAGTTGACCTTCACTGACGACGCGAGATTTGGAAAAAAATCTTAAAATAGAATAACCCGTAAAATAGAATTTAATCATGCACTCTTTCAGTTTTCCGCGAATACGTCGCAAACGGTGTAGCAGTTGAAAGTGGATATGGAAAGCCCATAAAATTTCGTTTTGTGTGTAATGCAGGTTTCGGTTCATTCCAATAACGCACTTAGGCGTGGAGATGCTGAAAGTCAAAGTTAGACCGGGAGCAGTAGCTCAGTGCATCAACTGATGTCACTGCAGCGTCTCTGACCGGGAGTTCCTAGGTGCGCCTTCTGACGGAAGGATTTTCGATACTAGCTTTTCAGCTAGGTCGAATTCAGTCACTGTCTGGAGGAGAATTCTAGCGGCCGGCTGCTCTGATCGGTAGTTTTCCATGGTTTCTCCGATCGACACCAGGCGAATGCCGGAGCAGTACCCTAGCAAACGGGTTACGGACCGCGCGCGATCTTTCCTTCCTCTTCCTCGACCTGTCCTATCCTCTCCCCTCACACACACTTACACTAACATGCACTACACTACCACACATCCCGGGAGACCGGTCGGGAACTTAGAGCTTGTCTCGGCTGGGGCGGTGCCTCGCTGGTGGGAGAGTCCTGGTTAGGGGGAAACCCCCCTAACCAACGGTAGGTTGGCGCCGAATCTCGCCATCCAGCGGGGGCGATCACCGCCATCTCCCGAGGAAAAACATGCAGTATATTGACGGGACTAATGACCTAAGCTGGTGACATGCCCGGAATCACTAACAACCAACCAACCAACCAACCAAGCAAGCAAGCAAGCAATCAAAGTTAGAAAGCAACGCCGACGAGGAGGGCGACCGTGTCGATGATGGCGGAGCGAGGGAGTTCTGCAATCGGAAGTCGTTCCTTTTTATATTGAACTAGTGGACCCTGCAATGCTTCGCTATTGCAGTGTATTACACATCACGCACTAAAGGTCACGTGATTTTTTATCATGTTTTACGCTACGCTGTGCAAAAATTATAATAGATGAGTTTCGGGCAAGGATGGGGATTTCTATGTCCAGGTTTGGACATAGTTGTCAAGTATCGTATTGTTAAAACGTTCTCCCTCAAATTTGGGCATGCGTGCACTAAGACTCTATCTTGGAGAAATTAGATTTACTTGTCCGAGATTCAAGTAATAATTCCGACCGATATTTCAGAATCGCAGTGGCAGAGTGCTTGTATGCAGTCTTGACGCGCCTAAGCCTTGACTGTGCGGCGAGTTGCGTAGGGTTCAGGGGCACTTGAGTCGTCATATACGAATCAATCATCAACGCCCCCACATGGCCGATTTAATTATAACCCATTGTTAAACACTAATAAGAATGGAGTCGGAAAATTTCAGCGAAATCGGTCGTTTTTGCGTCTACGTGCGATTCGTATACGCACATTCCCTTTTATTTATATATAGATATATATTACTACTTCCATATTGCACTGTGGATACAATTCTTTCCTTTTGTTATGTTATAGTTGATAGTAATAGGTAAATCCCGGAGCGATGCCGCGTGACTTGCGCGAGTACAAGACGGAAACAAGTGGCGAGGTGGGAGAGAGTTGGCTTTCCGCTGGGGAGTGAGCGAGGGGCGCAGGAAGGGAAAGGGCAAGAGCCCTCGGGCCGTCGGCGCTTCGCTTCGCTGCGCCAAATGCCACGTCGCCCCCACCCCCACTCCACCCCGGACTCTGCTCGGCTCGGCTGGCCACGCCCCCTGGGAGCCCAAAGGCCGAGACGCCCAGCGCCCCCTGCGATGTCCCGTCTGCGAGTGTTTCGCCCGCGGCCAACTGCGCCGATCGCACCGCCTTTAACTCCCACTCGGCGAGGCGGCGCGGCAGCTTAACCTGTCAACGAGGTGGAGTTAGCGCAAGCGCCAGAGCAAATACACCTTTTTACTTTCTCGCCCTTACGCAGGTACTTCGTAAGATGAGGTTATGTGGAAACCCCGAATTTTTGACAGAAAAACTTTTATTGCCGGTCACTGGTAACGAAAAACTGGATAACTCCTGTTGCTAAATATAGAAAAAATCCTCTAACACGTAGTGTAGCCAGAATCCATTTTTTATGTGTCCGATAAATCGATTGACGGTAAAATGTATGTCTGTCCTGTCTGTCCGTCTGTCCGTCTGTCTGTCCGTCCGTCTGTCCGTCCGTCTGTCCGTCCGTCTGTCCGTCCGTCTGTCCGTCCGTCTGTCCGTCCGTCTGTCAGTCCGTCTGTCAGTCCGTCCGTCCGTCCATCCGTCCGTCCGTCCATCCATCCGTCCATCCATCCGTCTATCCATCCGTCTGTGATCAACGCAAGCGCCTAAATCGTTCTGCCGATTTTCTCAAAAATTCATATTCCCCAAATGTTCTAAAGGAACTCGAGGCTTTGTGAGTTCAAAACGGATATTTTGATTTGTGTTTCTTATTTACTGGAGACGTGCATTTACGTTTTTGCATCGGCTTCAGTTCGATCCGTACGGCGCTTCCGTAGCGTAGTATTAAGAATGCTGGCAAGTTAGCCTTTAGGATCTGAGTTCGAGTCTCGGAGCGGGAAAAATTGTTTGCTGGTTGAAAACACTTTTGCAGGTTTATGTAGTAATATGATGTAGGGGGGTAGTTAAAAATATTGTGAGAATGTATTTTCTTTTGTAGCGCCACTAGTTTTATTCATCCACAGTCCAGTGTCGATTTTGTCGTCAGTTCTTGGGGTGCGAATGGGTCTTCCATTCCGCAGACCGGCTGCGATGGTTAAGTGGCAACATTACCGTTGCCTCTAGCTGGGAGGCCATAGAGTTTTATGAATTGTGGAAATTCTGATGCTGTATTGTTGACGTAATTTCATGAAATAAAAGAAGTCATCTCCGTCAACTTAATATTATTATTAACTTAGTAAGTTGATGAAGATGACTTCTTTTATTTCTTCACCTTGGATTTTGGTCCAGACATTTGAAGATTTGGATACTAGCTTCGTAAGTAGGTTAAATTTAGCCGCGCTGAAGGTGAATTCTTGCTGCTAACTGTTCGGTTCGGTATTTTTCCGTGATTTCTCCGTTCAATGCCAGGCGATTGCCGTTGCAGTACCTTAACAAATGGACCACGGTCCGCGCGGGATCTTTCCTAACTCATGCTTGTTACCTCTCCCCATTACAGTCACCCCTACTTACATACACACATCTTGGGAGCTCTGAGCTTGTCCCAGCTGGAACGGTGCCGCGCGGGGAGATACATGGGGAGGAAAACCGACGCCACACCATTTCTGATTTCATGCTCACGACAGCAGACAGACAGCGCCAAACAAGACGACTCCGATTCGGACGCGCAGGCACTTAAGTGATGCAACATCATAATCTGACACCTCTGTCCACCTGGGATATGTTGGCCGCTTTCCCGTGTTCACGCCGCTGACGGTCCTCCTACGCAGCTGCTCTGTTGCCCACGCCTCCGGGCAACCCCCACCTCCCACTCGCCAAAACTGCTCTCGGCCGTGCTGTAAGAACTAGAGACCAGAGTTTTATGAAATTACATATTTTTTGTCTTTCTACTTTCCGTTCTCAAAATTATAATCTTGGTGAATCGTCTAAGCACAATATACATTTTTTTCGTTACATGTTTTTACATATATAGTACTGTATTACATATTTTGCTATTTTCACAAAATATTTTTACTATTCTATCAATTGACTTCAATTTTATTACGTATTTTTTTATGAAAATATTTTTTTTAATTAGCATTTTTCCCTACATTATCGCTGCATGCTGTCTACTTGAAGCATGTTACGTGAAGACGCGGTAGATATCAGTCCGGCGCACCTGCTTCAGTTCTCTGTAGCGCGAAGTGCGCGTCAGCGACTGAGATCGTTTTCCCCCTTAGGTGTGAGAAGCATCACTGACTCCGCGTTTCGAGACCTTTAACGTTAATTCCCGAGAGACATGTGCGATCGCCGACGAATAATACTTGCGACGTGTAATGTTGCACGCTGCAGTGATTGTTTTACTGGCTCTAGATATCGTCCGTTTGTACGATGGCTTCTATTGCGCCTAATCTGACTGCCAAACTACGGTCCTGCATAAAAAATAGATGAAACGTTTACTACTGATTGATTGACTGAATGGTTTTAAAACATTTGTAATCTTTTTTTAAATTTGTTTAGGAATTTTCTTACAAATGTAATTTTTGTATATGAAAATGTGTTTTATAATTTGTGTATTTTAATATTACATATTTTATCTGATATTATATATTTGTTACATATTCTTGTTGTTTTCACTACATATTTATGTACATATTTTGATGTTTCATACTACATATTTTTCCGGTCTCTAGTAAGAACTCGTGGGTCTATGTACTCGTCCAAAGAATGTGAGGTAAATATTCGATTAGTAATTCCTGTAGTGATGATTATGATGATGATGATGATGATGAATGCTCTCCAACCGTAGGCGAAAGAGGATGGCTTCTTAGTGGGAATTTTCTTCTTGTATTTACCGTTCTCTGGTGGATAAGGTCACTGTGAGTGGTGAATGATGATAAATAGGAAGATGAATTTTATGCTCTTCAAAATTCTTGAAATATGCTTTTAAAAATATGCATTTATGACCTGCAAATTCTCAAGTAAGTTCTTTAATACGCAATTAAAACTAACATCATTTCATTTCCTGCATTAACCTTTCTTGATGAAATTCAGGAGAAGCGTGCTTGCAATGAAAATATATATTTTTGTGCAAACAGATTGTAATCTTCCTTACTTCGCGAGAGAAATAATTAAAGTAAATATTGACTTTAGTGATGTATGTCTTGTTGCATTTCTTCTGCCTGGTTTAAAAAAATCTAGAAAGTTTCTACATTTGCACAAGTATTTTATCATCTATAGAAACGAAAAAAGAACTCAAACTGTGACAAGCTCTTTGTGATCGATGAACGTTCGCAAATAATTAGATCATATGAAAAGTTGAAACGTTTTAGAGATAGGTCTCTATGAACGAAATATGCAAAATATATGATTACATGAATACACACTGACAGGAAAAGCCGGCCAAGTATGCACTAACATATTAATCTTCAAAGCATCCAATTCTAACCAAATGTCAAAAAAATTCACTTAACTGTGCCCTGAGGCAAGGGACAAAAATACGCGAAATCATAGAAATCCGCTCTCTAATGATAAAATGTCAAGAGTATACTTCGATTAAACATAAGGGTCCGTTGACGTTTAATTAGCTGTTACTGTGCCATCCAATAGGGACCTTAGTAGCTGTAGTGATGTTTAAGCGCCCCATTGGATGGCACCGTAACAGCTGATTAAACGTCAACTGACTAAGTTTAAATCTTAGTTCAACCATATGGTTGGGATGAATGTTCATATGCAATTCGTGGACATATCGAAGCTAAACATACCATAAAAGGAAACATTTCCCTCGATGAAACACCTGTAAGGACGCAGAAAAATCTTTAATGAGAAGACCCTCATTGTTTCATGTCACTTCTTTTCCTTCCTAAGCGTTGTATTTTCTGGTGTCCACATTTCTCTTCCCGTCTGTGACGGTGAATGTTGATCAGAACGTAACTCGCAAATGGAAAGCTCCTTTGCTAGCGAATACGGATCCACCCATGTGTTCAAAAGGTTGCGCGAGCATTTTCGTTCTTCGAACGCAAAATCACTATGCCCAAAGAATAGTGTCCTCTAAAAAATCTATAGCTAGAATATTTTCAGTTATTTATACTCAAAGCGAAACATCTACTTTATAACCGGAATGCCCAAATAAAAATTTAACCGGAACTGTGTTCCGGCCACGAAACCGACATAAAAAGCGAAGTAGCCCCGACAGCTTATTCGAACGGAAAACGTATCTCTACTACATTCCCTCGTGATCTAAGGGGTAGATGAAACGCAATATTCGGAAAACCCTCGTTCCAAATACTGTTTTGTGGAGAATTGTAGATGAAACAGTGAAGTGGATCTAAAATGAGATCGAAGTTACTTAAAGCAATGAATGGAAATTGCGTGTTTTTCTGCGTAAACACGGACGTGAACAATGTAAGTCACGCACATTTTTTCTGTTTTTAATGTTAAACAAATGAGCAGTACTTTGAGGATACAAAGGCATGGAGAAATCTTGCGAACACGTAGGTCGATGCGTATGTTGGTTTACAAGGGTACATGTTGGTCGTCGATGAGGACCGAACTGTAAACACTGACGACTTTCGTATAGTTTTGAAACTGGATTTATACAAGGAATTTCGTTTTCCATGCGCAAATAACGGGAGAATATCAAATATGCATTAATAACCTGAATTAGAGTAAATAGAAGTGACATATTGCTTCAAATTTTGTAGACAACTTACAACTTTGTCTATGTCACTGAATTGTACTTTCTCGCCTTTTGAAGTTTTTGTTAAGAAGAGAAAGTTATGTAATCGTGCGCCGCAAAACAGTGAATTTTCGCTCAAAAAACTCTAATTGCCGGGCTTTAGTTTTATTACACATCAATCTGTCATTACACAAGTTTTGCCACGTTTCGGGATCAAGTTTTGTCCCATTATCAGGCCCTCTCTGATCGCCGTACACTTCGAGTGTCGTCAACCCGTCCAATGGCCGCTGGAAATCTCTCTTCCAGAGAACAGTCTGGGCTACGTCAGGTGCCATTGTAACTAACACCTCCCCAATAAATTGCTGTTTGCCATGGCCGTGGTCAACCCTGTTCTTATTGCTTTCTCTCATCTGCCTGGGGCCCTTTAAGAGAATAGGGAACTGCCTGGAGGGCATCTTCTGCCTTTACCGTACTTCCACCCCACCCTCCACCCCCGCACATGTTGCCAGACCCTTCCCCCTCGACATCCGGTCAACAATGGTCGTATTCACAATGCTGAATTTTCCTGTATCCGTTCTTTGTTTTCTGCATTTTAGTTCAGGTGAACGGCCTCCTACGAAAGTAACATGCATTTCAAGTCTTTCCATTCCGTTTACTTCGTGTTCGACTTAAACAGGGTATACGGCTGTGCTGCCTTTCTACATGTAACTAATGATTGCCAATTGACGTTCGCCCTTTTGTTTCTGTTCGCGAATGTAGCAGGGTTTTTTTTCTGCGATCAGTTTAACGCTTTTTTCGTTTAGTTAACTAGATATGCTCCATAATTCCATGAAAAATTGTTAATTATCTCTATGTTAATAGCACGCGTGCAATTAAAACTCCACACCTATCAAACATAATTCAGAAAAGCATCAAAATCGTTTAATTAAAGCTCAATAAGATAGGCAAGGCCAAAATATTTCCAGTCGGTCGTGAAACACGAATAAAAATGTACATTACAGATTACATACGTACATAAATTACATATAAAAAATGAGCGAATAAAACTAAATTGGGGAAGTAAACGTTAAGCTAGTTGACTAATGGAACAACGTAAGATATTTAACATGAATGAATTAAACGTTTTTTCTTGTAAAAATTACAAACATCTGTGTACACCAGAAAAACTCTGCCAGAAGTGACTCGTTTTTTGTTTTACTTCTTAATATTTTTATATGTTGTGCTCTCTCTTATACTTCTCTTAACTTTTCGTGGGAAGTAGTATTTTCATGTATTGGTCAGTCCTGTCTTTGTTCTTATATTTCAATCGGAATATGTTCAATACCTTCCATTTGCAAACATTTCTTGCAAATAAACATAATTCAAGGCCTACCGAAATAGATGTTTTTCAGAAGCAATAAGTCATCAAATGTATGCCTCGAATGGTAAAGATTTACTTGAATTTCTCAAAATTTAATTTTTTCTTAAATTGAAACGAACAAATATTGAACGTAGCATGTGGATAAAGGGGTGAAATTGTATTCGTGGTAAATAAGAAAACTCGTTGGTATTTTCGCTCGTTTTCGTGAACATACCATTCATGCAATTATACCCCTCTTATCCGCTCATTTCAGCCATTACTAAACTGTGGGTGTTCCCATGCGGCAAGCAGGAGCGCGCCCCTCTGTATTGCAAGGCGGTGAGAAGCTGAGCGATGTTGTGTGTTGCGCTGTTGCAGTGCTGCTGAGCGAGCCGATCGAGAACGACGACCTGCTGTACAAGACGCTGAAGATCACGGACTTCGGGCTGGCGCGCGAGGTGTACAAGACGACGCGCATGTCGGCGGCCGGCACCTACGCGTGGATGGCGCCCGAGGTCATCAAGACCTCCACCTTCAGCAAGGCCAGCGACGTCTGGAGGTGCGTTTCCACGACCTAACACAAGGGGGCTCCAACTTGCGACTAACGCCTTTAATATGGATGCGGGCCATATTGTCGTAACTCGGGCGATCCACACCTCACTTCCCCGTTCGTCTCGGCAGTCTGCCCGGCTGCTCCGAAACGGGAGGAGGGGGAGGGGTGGGGGTGGAACCAGGCCATACCATGCATAAGTGAAGCACATGGGGATGGTTTTCAATTTCTAAATTTACTAGGGGAAAATATCCTTAAATCAGTCGCGGCTCATGGTTTTCTAAATGGGGAAGTCTGCAAATGCATTGTATTACATTGCATGTGTTGTACTTCTACACATAATCTTTTCACATACACGCATAACAGAGAAGGGCTCCTACCGCGTATTGGGAAAAGTTGATGCTCAATGCTACTCGCTGAGCTGCATAATAAAGCTATCCGGTGAGCACGCCCTTATTCAGACCCTAGGTCCCACCCTTGAAGGCTGCCTGGCCAGAGCCTTCGCCCTCCGGTAAGCCAGTGCAGTGAATGCATGACGTCACGCCTCGTCGTTTTACACAGTCCTAATGGCGGAATGAAGTGGGAGCCTAACGCTTTTGGGTTCCCTGTCAACAGCTTCAAAAGCGTTACGTATGACCGTTATCGAACTCATAAACAAAAATATGGATATGATTGTTGTATAATATAATTCAGAAAGCCATTATTCATAAATAAATTCATTTATAAATATATTTTTAAATTTCTTTTGGGTGCGATTTCTGTAGGAGAGGCTCGGCCTTACAGCCTTGATCAGCTGCTCCTGCCTTAAATATAAAATTAATCTATTTTTTCATTAAAGGGGTGATAGCCGAGGGGGTGATACGAGTAAATTCGTAAAAATTAACGAGCATCTCGTAAAAATTATTTGAAGCAGGCACCATTAAAATGATACTAAAATCAATTAAATCAGCGGAAAATGCATTAAAAATTACGGGAAAGGAAGAAAATGACTTATTAGACGAAATCGACGAAAAAAGGGGAAAAACTTATAAAAATGGGTCATTTCCTTTTGTCATAACCTAAAATTAATTTCTATACTGAACGGCATTGTTCTAAAGTGAAAAGAAAAAATGACATTTCATTAAAATCTGCCCCGTATTCATTACTAGTGGACCCGGCAATTATTCGCTTTTGAAGTATACTACACAACATAGCCAACTCGTCACGTGATTGTTAATCGCGTTTTACTCTGCAAACATTCTAATAGATGAAACACTTTCTGACAAGTATGGGTTTGTTCTGTGTCCTGGTTAGGACATTGTTGTCAAGTATCCTATTGTCAAAACTTTCTCCGTGAAATTTGGGCATGCGTTCGCAATGACCCGCAATCTGGGAGAAATCTGATTTACTTGTCGGAGATTCAAGTAATAATTCCGGTCGATATTTCAGTATCGCAGTGGCAGAGTGCTTGAATGCAGTGAAGACGCGCTTAATCCTTGACTGTGCGGCGGGTTGCATAGAGTTCAGGGGTGCTTGAATCATAAATAAATCAACAATGCCCCCACATGTCCGATTTAGTTCAAACTATTTAAATACTTCCGATACTAATAAGAACAAAGTGTGAATTCCAGCGAAGTCGGTCCAGTTGTTTTTGCGTCTACGTGCAATCACATACGCACATTCCCTTTTATTTATATGTAGATTATTCGTTTTTTATACATTTGCAGGCGGCATAATTAGGAACTACTGTTGTTTTGAAAGTGAGGACTCGAACACACATCCCAGAGTGCACGAATAGTGCCGATGTCTTACAGTATCTGATCAATGCTGGCGTCAGCTGAGACTGTTCGAGAAAAGGTGCTTCTTTGGTGGTATCCGTCTTTTCTGCGAAGTCTGCGGAAAATGAAATCCACTTCGCTATGCGACAGTGCGTTCTGGCAGTAAATTAATTATAAATAATGTAGTGAACTATTGCCGCGAGGAAAAGAAAAGGGGTTAGTAATAACATTAGGAAAGACCTATGGAGCTGCAATACTTTGTCATCGACAATGCACACTATTCACAAAATACACCAAAACTATTTTTATTTCTCCTTTGCACATTTCTGTTTCACTGTAGTTATGTTATTGTCCTCTTCGTTTGCGGTTCCCTGCAACGAGCGGGCCTGTATCCCACTCACCGCCATCTCGTATATTGTATCTAATCGATTCAGTCGGCGGGGACCACAGACCGCAGCGCTCCGGTTGCAAATGTAAAGTGAACGAGTAATTCTTTAAATTTAAACGTGTTAGAGGCTGTTGTTATGGCTTGAACCGTTTCTTCTTAGACCAAAGACACCGAAATATGACGATCTGTCGTAAAGTACGCACCTATTTTTTATGGCCAAAAAGTCAAAGTCAGTGCAGAAAATACCTTGTCGTTGATTCGTTTTTCTTTTTCTTTTTTTTATTTATTTATTTTAAGATCTCGAAATAGATATTTTCACCTTCTAAAATATTTCCCCTTACCATTACCTACATGTAATTATAAGTCGCGTCAAAAACGACGACTTCTTTACTAAAAGTGATGTTTCAATGTTTAAAGTTTTGGAATCACCAAGTAAATGAAACAATTTTTCCAGTAAATTTCATTTGTAGTTCACTGATTTGATGTGGCTGTAACACAATTCGCTCTAGAAATCTCGACCACACTATTAATTCTAGAAAAGGTTCATGGTTGTCATTTAATTGAAAACGTCCTAGTTTGCCAACGTTTCGAAACTTTATTGTTCATTTTCTCAGGGCTGTGGGACACATATTTGCAATTAGCATTATTTAAACGAGTGTTCATAATTGTTGTCCATAAATGACTGGATATTTTAATATTAAAGATTATTACAGATAAAAATATTTAGGCCTAAACAAGAACTATTACACTGGCAATGACGTTGGTATGTTGTTCAATTTTGAAGAAAAACGAAATAGAAATCAGGGTGGTACCAAAGATAAAACAGTTGGATAGTGTTTTACAGTAAAATTGAAACTTACATTCGGAGACGTGTTTGGAGTAATAAACAAGTGTGCAATCCTCTGATTCGCCAATATTTCTAGTATATTGTTGTTGTGTAATCATTATGACATAAAAATGAAGTCGGAAGATACGTAGAAGTTTTCAATAAAAACGTTTCGATAATGTTTGTTTACAGTTTTGATGTGGAACTTTGCGCGTATTGTCGTACGACTCACGATTTTTTTGGCCACAGAGATCAAGTATTACGACTAGATTTCAAGTATTGCAAAAATCTGTAATCCGTAGAGCGATTCCTGAAACCGTGAATGTTTTGTGTATGGGTGGGTGGATATATGGAGGGAGGGGTTGTATTTCGCCCTCGTCCCAAATACACACTCCGGTTCTTTGGGGAAGTTTCTCAGCGTGACTGCCCGTCAACAAATCGGCGAGGTGGTGGCCGGGAGCGAAGTGCTCGAGGCTGTGCAACGATCAGCTGATGCCATGTGATTGGTGCCTTTGCTTGTGACGTCGTCGTGCTCCAAGAGCATCAACACCCTCACCGACACACAACGCGTGCGGTAGCATTAGATTCTACGACAGAGGGAAGGTTAATAACTGCTGCCTTAAGGGTTAGTTATCTTGAGATAAATCCCCTACCCAACCACAAGTGATTAATTAATTGGTGTTTCCGGGCACGTCTACTGGTATGGTCATTATCACAGTGTAGTGAGTGCTGTATCCCCGGAGGTATCTGTGATTTCTTCTCCGCCGTTTGGTAAGATTCGGCGCCGCCCTACCCGGCTTGCGAGGGAATACGCTCCCCAGGTATCTCCCCCATCGCCCCACTCGGGAGCAAGCTCCAAACTCCCGATATGTGCTGTAGTGTAGTGCATGTGAGTGTGTGTAAAGGGTGAGGGTAGAACAAGGGAGAGGAAGGACAGTGCGCGTGCTTCTTGGCCCGTTTGTTAGGGACTGCTACGGCAGCCGGCCGCTAGAGTTCCCCTCCTGGCAGAGGCTGAAATCTAGCTAGCTACTTTCGAAAATTCGTTTCCGTCGGGACTCGCACTGTAGGACTTTCGGGTTAGTGCCTCTGTAGAGTCAGCAGGAAGCCTGGCTAAGAGCTAGACTCTGAGTCGGTAGCCCCATGTGAGAGGGTCGTTCATCTTCCCTTCAATAGAGCGGCTTGCCATGCCTCGTCGTTGGACTTTGCCGTTGTGTCCTCTTCATTGATGAAACAGGCGGTTCTCACTATGAGGATACTCTCCTTTCGTTCTTAGACAAGCCACGTCTAACTAGAATCTTGACCGTATTGTGCCAGTGTTTGCTTCTATACAGTTTCTGCTTTCTTTTAAAGAGCACGTCCTCTGGAATTGCGGGAAAGATAATGTCAACACCACTACGGTGTGGAGGGCTACTAATAACATTAGATTGGTGGTTATAAAAATATTATTTTTATTATTATAGTATTTCATCAGATTCTTCACTTCCGCTTTTTTCCTCTGTAAACTTGTCTGTTTCCTCTATCTTCTGCAGTGCCAGAGTCGTCGAATTTTTTTTAACTTTCTTCTCCCACAAAGTTTGTATTTTTCTCTTTTCTTGGGACGTGAGGTTCCCATTTGACATTCTTTCAGAATCTAATCTTTATTGCGTTCGTGAAAAGTCAGTTTCCTTTTTGTATTTATCAAGATCTCAAATTTCGATGCAGCTCCTGATAGAACTTCGGAAATGTATTGGAATTCAATTTCATGTACTACTTCCTTTTTCGATCAAAGATTGTCCCTTAAACATTCTTTCCTACCTTCCTTCCTTTATGCTTCCCACTGAAGTGTCCACCAGTTTATTATCTCTGCCCCCAACAGACATTCTGGATGGATGACTATGAGCTGCCCTGCTTGACTTTGTCTCTCAGGGAATAGCGGTGAACCGCGATCCTCTCTCCCTTCTTACGCATCTCTCATATTTTGTATAAAACCTTTATTCCCCGAGAGAAACACAAAGTACGCAATTTCTTATTGACAAAATAAGGGCAGGCAGTGTTCCAATAAATAAATCTTGTCATTGTCAAAACACCTACATATAAATGAAGTACATGCGGAAAGTTTACTGAAAGAAATCGATTATTTGTGTTAAAGAAATGTGAAGTGTGTTAAGACAAAGTGTATGAACTTAAAATTGTTCTCTTCTATTTACATTCGACCACTGTCTGAAGGAAAATTGTTGCTGTCTCTGTCGGCCACTGTCGCGGAGAATTGTTGGTTGAATTGTTGCTCTGATCGGTAGTTTTTCGTGGTTTCTCTGATCAATACCAGGCGAATGCCGGAGCAGTCCCCTAACAAACGGGCCCGGACCACGCGCGATTTTTTCTTCCCCCATTCCTGTCTGCTCTTCTCTTCGTGCACCGCCGGCACATTACATCTACATGCACGAAACCACTGCACGTATCAGGAAAGCAGTCGGGCGCTTAGAGCAGTGCCTCCTTGCTCTGTGACGTCACAGAAATCTCCTTGCCTGCTCGGAACCGAGCCACCGAGCAATGGAAGTGCCGGACGCGGCGGCGGGCGCACAGTGGTCCATTCTGGGTACGGAAGTGGGGGGGGGGAGAGGTTAGCTTGGAAAATCGATAATTAACGTTTTTAAATGGCAATAATTATTATCAATGTTTATGGTTCAATAACAATATGGAAAATTAAATAATAGAACATAGATTATTACATAACTCTTCCCCCGCTGGATGGCGAGATCCGGCGCCGATCTACCGTCGGCTAGCTGGGTTTCCCCCATTCCAGGACTCTCCCACCAGCGGGACACCGCCCCAGCCGGGACAAGCTCTAAGCTTTCGATCGGTCTCCCGGAATATGTGGTAGTGTAGTGCATGTTAGTGTGTGTGTGTGTGTGTGTGTAAGGGGAGAGGATAGGACAAGGAAGAGGAAGGACAGATCGCGCGCGGTCCGTGGCCCGTTTGTTAGGGTACTGCTCCGGCATTCGCCTGGTGTTGATCGGAGAAACCACGGAAAACTACCGATCAGAGCAGCCGGCCGCTGGAATTCTCCTCCAGACAGCGACCGAATTCGACCTACCTGAAAAGCGTGTCGAAAATCCTACCGCCGCCAGGACTCGAACCTAGGACCTCCCGGTCAGATGCGCTGCAGTGACACCAGTTGATGCACTGAGCTACCGCTCCCGGTTAATAATAATGTGTTGATTTTGGTATCTGGCTACATTTAAAATTCCCGCTAATATTGTGACGCAGACTGGTGCCTGAAGTGAGATACTACGCGCAAAGATCACCCACCTCTTTCTACCGCGGGCGCGCGGGTCTAGCTAGAGAGGAAAAGCTCCATTTTCGAGGGTATGAGACCTGCACTACGCTTAAGAGGTGAGTGACCGTAGCGCGTGTGTGTGTGTGTGCGCAGCTACGGCGTGCTGCTGTGGGAGCTGCTGACGGGCGAGACGCCGTACAAGGGCATCGACGCGCTGGCCGTGGCGTACGGCGTGGCGGTGAACAAGCTGACGCTGCCCATCCCGTCGACGTGCCCGCAGCCCTGGCGCCAGCTCATGGAGGCCTGCTGGGAGTCGGACCCGCACCGCCGCCCGGCCTTCGACCACGTGCTGGCGGCGCTCGACTCCATCGCGCACTCGGCCTTCACGCAGACGCCCCACGAGAGCTTCCACACCATGCAGGAGGACTGGAAGCTGGAGATCGAGCAGGTGCTGCATGGCCTGCGCATGAAGGAGAAGGTCAGTCACCCCACCACACCACACCTTCGAGACAAGAAGTCATAAACACTTTCAACTCAATCAAATCAGGGATTAATGATATTCAAACAGCATTTTTTTTTTTTTTTTTTTTTTTTTTTTTTTTTTTTTTTTTTGTCTGTTAGCTTGTTCACTGGGGTCAAGGATATATATATATATATATATATATATATATATATATATATATATATATATATATATATCGTTGGGTTACGTTTTTTATAAGCATTTATTTCAAGTGTTCATTTGCGTGTCCCGGGAACACGTGCTCAGTGAGACGCAAACTGTCAACGTCGCTCCGTTCCACGCGCAACTGTCAATCACCAACTCATTTTGGTGGGTTCGAGTTCCGCCTCGGACATGGTTGTATTTGTGTTCGTTTTTTCACCCCTCATCATCACCAAATCACTTTATTCAGTTTTACAGATACCACTAACGTTAAATCAATAGTGGTCACTAATGACCTCGTAGTTAAAGTGATCTTAAACTGTTAAAAAAAAAAAATAGAGCTTCATTTTGCACACTTGTCGTGTCTCTGTAAGCTGGGGCGGGTTTATACATAGGCACAGGAAGTACGAGCCTACGGTGGCAAAAATTGTGGACTAAATTTTTGTCTATAAACTTCCAAAATTTATTGTTGAATTAAATTATTCAAATTGTAAATTTTAGAAATTATACATATTTATATGCATGTAATGTTGATAATCTGTTTGAAGATACCTTATTTCCTTAATATTTTCTAGTGTTAAATGTAGACATTTCGTAATTTTAAGAATTCAAGGTAGAACAACTGTAGAATAATAAACGTGCATAAATACGAAAAAACAAAAAGAAACGTAACTGTTCGCGACTGAGGCCAATGGCCTCCGCGTGTGCATCAGCGCCGAATCTTAGAAAAGCGTATAAAGATCCGGTGATACACACGCTGCGACGAAATTGAAAACATACAGAATATTGTTTCTACGGGAATCTGTACTTCTATGACCAAGACGATAAAGTAATTAATAATTGCTAATGCTATGAGGAACATTGTTTGTTTTGTGTTGTTTTGTTTTTTTACCTAAAATGACTCGCCATCTGTACAGAAGATTCCTAATCTTGAATTCTTAACAAATTACTACTCGTATTGTCATTAGCACAACTATTGGGGTGCCCTTTGTGTGTGCACGTTTTTAAAAAATCCAACACTGATTGTCAAATTACAACAGATAAAAGCACATAAAATAAAGTTAACTGGATAATAAATAGCAAACGCCACTGTCAACTGAGTATGATCAATGCCTCAAGATCTGTAATTTTTCACTACTAAAACTATATTTAAGAGGTGGCGGAGTCCAACTTTATATATAAATTGCCTTCATTATGTTGATTGGTCGTTATCGAGGAAAGTATACAGCCCTTCCCACCGAATGCCCTTACAAAAATACTATTTCCCAAGTTGCCGAGGCCACAAGCGCATACATAGACGGAAAACTAATTGACTAGATGGCTACTGCTACTGCTACGGAAAGAGAAAATCTCTTTCACACACACGACATACCTAGAGTATTGTCTATTTAGCAGAAGAATTTCCCATATATATGAGGGCGAATCAAAAAGTAAGTTACACTTCCAAGTTATGGCCATTAATGAAACCACCTACACATAGGCAACACGGCTATGACAACATACAATGGAAGTTCACTTTTTCACGTTGTCTCCAAGAGACTAAACATTTCTCTTGCCGATCCGATGGCGGAGATCGTTAAGGCAGTTGTGTAGTAGCCGTCTCAGACCAGAGGATCGCGGATTCGTATCCCGCCTCGGGCATGCATGTTTGTGTGTTTTGGGTTGTCCCTACGTGTTCTCCGTACAGTTTAAAAATCAAAGTGGTCGCTACATAACCTAGATGTTGAAATGCGACCTTTAAAAAAAAAACAAGAAAAACATTTCTCGGGACGGTCAACCAACTTTTTGATTCCGAATGAGTAGAAATCACCTCCAGCGCTATGCAATCACTTGGAGACAGTTGCTTTCACCTCGTCATCGTTTCGGAATCGTCGTCCTGCGAAATCTTTTTTCAGCTTACCAACTCATGATAATCGCATGGCGCTAAGTCTGGACTGTATGGACGATGGTGCCTTACCCTCCCACTTGAATCGGTGCAGCGGTTCGGACGTTTGGCGGGCCGTGTGAGGTGTTGCGTTAACGTGCAACAAGATCACACCGGCGCTCAGTACTAACGTGTCGCTCCATTTCCCCGCTGCTTTTCTTTAATTGACTTACGCAACCGGTTCAACGTTTGACTGCACGAACGCACCTCCAATTTGGAGTGAACATCCAGTTGACGTGCCTTTGAGCCTAGCGCGCCCTGCACACACAATACGACGGGATACCACACCAACCTCCCTATCGGACGTGTCAGCAGTTACTGTAGCTTGCACCGTATTGGCCATGGTCATGACACAGTGTGCTCTCGGGGAGAGCTAGTGTGACTTGGTTTTTGTTTCACCTACGTATATCTCAGAATTAGTGAACGTTTTAGATATCCGTATTTCGGCCCTTTGAGCAACTAAATTTTGCTTACATCGTCGTTAGGTTCTGTAGAAGGTGGTAGTAGTTTTTACTTTCTCGTATTTACTTCGTATGAAGAGAAAGTATTGAATTCGTGCGCCGGAAAATTGCGAATTTTTGCCATAAAAACTTATTGCCGGGTTTTAATACCGAAATATCGATAGACACCTAGCGCCTGAACCGTTCAACTGATTTTCTCCAAAGTTAATATTTGCAGATCGAACTGAACGAACTCGAGGCTTTGGGAGTTTTAAACGGATATTTTGATTTTTGAGGGTACTAATTTACATGAAGCCTTAAAAACTTTTTCAAAATTTTCTCAAAAATTGTCCCAAATTGTTTTGATTAGTGTAAAGAGAATGGTGCAGGCCTCATGTTCGTTGAATTTTCGAAAATTGCAAAAGTGCTTTTCTTTTTCGTCTTCCTACAACTATAATATTGAAGATAGATATTTTTTCCTTTATGAAATCTATTCTTTCAAAACATTTTGAAATAAGCTCATGTTCAATTTTTCGGAAATATGAGTAGTTTTCGTGTAATTGTGCACGATTCCTTTCAATTTCGTCCTCGTATGTATCAAGGGACGGTAAAAAAAATATGGCGCTAGTCCCATTCGGCGAATTCTCCGTATTTTCGAAAATTGCAAAAAAGTTAACATTTGGAAAACTTCAAAATTGAAGATAGCGATTTTTGCCTTGAACAAAGTGTTCTAGAAAAATTAACTCTGTAGAAAAGGTCATGTACAATTTTCACTTATCAATTTTAACGTTTACCGCCAATAAATGACTTCTAATTCCGCAAATGCACAGCTTCTTTAATCATGATTACGAATTACTTCAAAAACTACTCTTATTCACTCGCTCAATGGAATTTGATCACCAGTATTACGAAAAAGATAAATTTCATGCAGATCCAGAAGTTTCCATTTCTTTTACCAACAAGTGTTGCTTTGACAAGACTATGTTTCCTGAACGTACTAGGCATCATTTAAAATACATCGCACGTTAAAATTTAAGGATATTTTGACATATGCACCACAAGGTTGTGTCCGTAGAATCACCCTTTTCATGTTTTAAAGTCGAGGTATACGCGAAAAGTTATCATTAACCTGCTATTATGTTAGAACTATGGACAGTTTAGTCAGAAATGAACACTCCAGATTAAAAGTAGAATTTTAGCTTTAGGCTCATATCTGTCTGACCTAGAAAGACACACGGGCGTTGTGTGTGCGCGAAGACAGATTTCCCATTAGATCATTTGTCTCTGACATGAACTTAATAAATCTCGTATGTATGCCTCCGGAGTTCAATTTGTTAACTTTCTCGCATATTACTTACGGTAGTACAGAGAAAGTTTTGTAATGCTGCGGCAAAAAATTGCGATTTTATCAGAGGTGTAATACCACGAATGCTTTGGAAATTTTCGATAAATCCCCGACTCACGAAGCAAGAAGGGGATTTATCTGAGAATTTTCAAAGCACGAGTGGTTTTTAATAGGACTATTCCACGAATGAAATTATGTCCAACAGAGTTCCAAAATGCCCTAAATATTGAAAATAACTGAGAGCTTGTTAAAATCAAAGAGGTTTTGTTGTAGTACATACGCTGTTTATTGCACATCGACACAGCGATCGATGCATACCGCGCCCTTAAGATGAGTCGCGGCTTATTGTTGGCCAGTGAGAAAAATCGGACAGAAAAAACTGTACATTTTTTAGTTACACCGCCCCGATTGGGGCATTTTATATGTTTAGTTAAACTCTGTTGGTTTTAATTTCACGAATGGAATAGCGACAGTCAATAGTGGACGAAGTGTTTATTTGTGTGTGAGGGGGGGGGGATCGAGATTAAATTTTTTGCCGAAACCGTAGATCGAGGCAAAAAAATATATCGAAACAAAAAAAAACACCCGCGTCGCTCACGAAGTACGAACATTACTTTTTACAAATATACAAAAATTGTAATATTTGATAAAGATTTGTAATTTTATTTCGGAAAGTGTTTGATATTTCGGGAAGTAGCAGAATATTGTTTGGTGCGAAGATAAGAGTTGTCTTGGTAACCGGCTTTTTTAATGAATTTATAAAAAGAATTGCCTACTTCACTTGCGGGTACGTGTGCGCAGAAACCCTTTTTAATACAGTTGTAGAAAAACTATTTTATGAGAGACCTGAGAAAAAAATGGATCATTATTATTCCTATATGTAGTAAATAACTTCCTCTAACAGGTTGTTATCCATGTTTTGTAGGTGCTTAATATCGAAAAATTGGTTTCGGCCAAATGTCGTTTCGTTCCGTTTGTCCTTATAAAAATTCCTCTTCCTCTACTTTCAGAGAACTCAACGTATTTTCGAAAATTGAAAAAAGTATATATATAACATTGCGGAAGTACAATGATTATAGCTGTTTTTTCCTTGATGAAATTTGTTCTAAAAATAGATTTTTAAATAAGGTCATTACAGTATTTTGAAAAATTGAGTAGTTTTCGCTTAATTTTTGCTTCAAATGAAGGCAATTTATACTTTTTTTTTTCAAAAACAACTCCAAATTTTTCTTTTATTTTGAAAAAATGATGCAAGTGTCATTTTTGTTTAACTTTTTTTTAAATTTATTTATATATACAATGCGAGAAAGTATGTGATTTTGTAGATCCACTACTTGAGTTTGTTGAGTCTTCCATCAGGAATGTGGTACCAAATTGCCCTATTGAAGTTTTCTAAAATTATTCTCAAGCTTTAACGGCAATGTGTTAAAATATTTTTAACCTGCTAGATGAAGAATTCTTAACGACCAATTCATGAAATATTGGAAAACAGATTTACAGGACTTGGTCATAAGTAAACACAAACTATAAGTTGGTTGTTTGCCGACATTTCGGAAAATTTATTTCCATCCTCAGGGCTGAATAATACGAGGGAAAAAAACAACACACATTTACTATAATACTTCCAATTAACCTGTTATATGTGGCCACAAATTGCTGCTCCACAGAAACTATAGTCTGTTCATTCGTGTGGGTATTTTTGACACTCGATTGGTTCTGCACCACTTTCTAGGTGATTAACAGTTAGAAATGATCTTCATTTATTGCATAACTTGACACTTTTTACTCTCTATTATGTTTCATTTCACCAACTGGAGAATGTTTTCAAAATATATAAGTATTTATGTAGCTAGTAAGCAAAGAAAGGCAGAGTTAAAAACTTTCTTTTGAAGAAATATTTCTCAAATATACTCAACTGTTGTAGAACCTTGCAAAAAAATGATTCACTGGTTTGCACAAACCATATGTATGGAGGGCTATTGTTTTACTTTTATATTCCTCGCCCACCCTCCGCTTTCTTTGCTTTGATCGACCATTAAGATAATTGCCTTGTGTTCATGAGCCTTTTTTTACAATTTGTGTTTTGTCAAATTTTGTTTATAGAAGCAGAGAGAGCATTCAGCATTACGAATTACTGATGACTTCTCAATCTCACTAATGCTGCCTTATTTGCCCTTTATTTGGTTCAGAAAGTGATTAATGTGGAATAGTTGGCAGATATGGTTTTAACAAGCCTCTTTTGCAGGCTGCAAGTGTAACATAACAGTTGTGCCTTTCCATCTTTCTTTCTTTCTCGAAAATGCCCTCTGGGGAATGACATACTCATTGTATGTTCATGTCAATAACTAATTGACTGTCCGGGAGACGCCACGTTCTAGGAAAGGGTGCCAACATTTTGTCGTCGTGCTGCGACCTTTCTCAGGGCGAAATGCATTGGCACTTGTGTCTCGGATGCAGAGTCTCAATATTTTAAACTATATTTGCCACAATGTGACTACAAGAACTGAGCATTATATTTGAAACACAAAATATGTCATTTACTGGGCCGATATAACCAATCCTTCTAACATTTCTTATAGTTTAAAATGAAAATTTTATGAGCTCAAAGATTGACCACATCAGAAACTACTATAAACAAGAAAATTTGGATTATACAGTGTGGAGGAGAACATTTAAATGTCAAAACTTTTTGTTCAATATGTGTTAAAACTGACACCTATTTGTCTAATGGGATTATTATTTCTGAGGTTTGGTAGAAAACGTATGGTTGCAATATCTAGTGCAGAAATCGCTGAAGATGCCAAAATTTTTCGACAGTTCTCGTAACTTGGAGTGTATCTGACAGTGTATGAGCATACTAAGAACAAAATTTGTGACTTGGACATAAAATTGAGTAATCTTCAGATTAATGTTTAGATTTCATATATCTTACTCCATTTTCTTAGTTTGGATCTTTCCAATTTACTAATAAGATGTGTGCAAATAAACGAGTTACCTCTGTATACCAGTGACTGCCTATCTACAAACAGTTCATCTTTTAAACTTTTTTTCAATTTGAAAGTTGGAACACCTGGGGGCCCTGGCAAGAGCGTTATTGGCCTGTTACCACTTACTATTTGCAAATTGATTTTGTTCATAACTAGTTCGTTTTTGGTTTGAGGTAACTGAAGGGTCTCACAAACTTGACACAACATTAATTTTAAAATTAAAGAAATGTATGAGGGAATCGCTTGAATGTACTCTCGAATTCAATTTTACGAATTGCTGCAGCTTCTATCTGCATGACCATGCAGCTTATGGAATTTGTATATTTTAGCATGGGCATGAAACAAAATGCAAAATGGAATTCAAACATTTGTGTGGCTTTTCATTAAAAGTTAGTTAAAAAAAAAAAAAGCATGTGCACATGTGCTAAAAACCAAAGGCATAGCATAACATTAAGACTTACGAAATTCATGAAGTTAAAGTTTAGACTTTAGATGGAAATGATTTGGATAAAGCGACCATATTAGATGCTGTTTACTGATTGGTGTCTGTATATGTTGTGTGTACATGTATCCGTACGCATGAGTGTAAGTGGCCCCGAGACATAACCATGCCAGGGCCCTCTGATCTGAAAGATGAGCGTATGTATGTTCTCTGCAATGTCAAGGTTTATATTTTCTCATTTACAATATCTCCCTTGAAGATGGCAGATATTACTTTCAACAATTGCATTCTGGAACAGGTATTGTCCTAAAAGGATTTTCAGAAATTGGACAAATCAATTATTGTATAACTTCAAGTAATAGTTTATGCATGGAAGTCTCACTTATGTTCCACTATATTAGAAGACCTCTCTTTTTATTGATCAAATTATAATTCTCAAAGTTTTTCATTCTTTTTTTGCAACTCTGATATTAAAAAATTAAACCTCTTAGCACAGATGCAATTTACAATTTTGTATCTAATTAGATGTCATTAAATAATAGATAACTGTAGAGCGTCATGTTTTAGATTGAAGTTGAATATTAGTTTTATGAGTGAAACGTTTCATCCAATTTTCTTCCCTTGCATCACTGCAAGACCATTTGACTGGCAGGTGCAAGGTAGTTTTTACATGAAAAAAAAATTGTAGAATTATTTATCATTAATAGAGTTGACATAATAAAACTTAGTACATGTTACATTTTAGACATGAACCCTATTTTCTTGGGGATCTGCTTCATAGTACTTATTTATTAATCTTAAAATTGATATCATTTTTTGATAGTTATTGCAAATATCAATTCTTTTAAAATAATGTCCATAAATGTTAGAGAACTTGCACTTAAAGTAAATAACCTGCCCTCCTTTGCACTAACGTATTTTGATCCTAGAATGACTGATTTATATTTTGGACTATTGCTCATGTCTGTTAAATACAAACCTGTTTGATACCAGAATAGAACTATTACTCTCAATTGTAGCTTCGTTTATCCTCGAATTTGTTTTAAGGTTCATTCCAAATTAATAATTTAAATAACTTGTATATCATAGGGTGGGATAACAACCAATCAGTTATTTTGTAATAACTTTTTCTACAGAATTAACCCTTTATATTTAATTGTGTAAAAACTGAGTGAGATATTTTATTCGAGTAATTTTGAGAATTAGCAATCACTTTAAATATGAATGTTGTAGTATATCGTTAAATTCTATTCGCTTAGAAATATTTTATCAATGAATATTTGTAATGAATGTAATGATATAATTAGCATGTAAATTCTTCAGGTCCAAAGGAAACTTTGAATTAAAAATCAATTTTCTGCTGAAAGAAAATCAATCTACATATATGTAATTTAATTATTAAAAAAAAATAATTTTAGAAAGGAAAGTAAATGTAATAAAGCTGTAGAACTTTATTTTTCATGGGAGGAAAATTCTTGAATGAAGGACATATATAAATAGCTTGTGTGAGAAAGCACATACATAATTATTTTCCACTCCTAAAATTATTCAACTTTCATTCTTTTCATCTTACATTCACTGAGAAAAGGAATTGTCTGGGAAAAATATAAATAAATAAAATGTTCAATATAAAATGTTTATAAATGAAATGCCCAAATTATTATTATATCAAAATGTGTTTAGTACTTCCCCCCCACTTGTTGGTTCTTTCAAAACAGGTGCCAAAGAAATGTGACCTGTTACTCGGAAACTTCAGTTGTGTTCCTTTCCATCATCTATCTGTAGCCAATCCTTCAATGTAAGTGTTTCCTAGAGCCTCTGCGTAATGCCTGCTTGCCCTTTTTTGTCCATGCTTCAGGCTTATCGGACCCTTGAAGAGGTGAGTTTAGTGCTTTTTTGCTAGAAAAACTATGCACATTTTTTGTCTGTTTGGAGTTGAACTTGACAGCAGAGAGGAAGTAATAAGAGATAATTGTAGGGTAGATCAGAAAAGAATAAAAGGGTATTATGGTCATATAAACAATGGAATAGAAAGTTTTGTCTATCATTGAAAATTCTGAATATGAGAAACATGAACAAATACCCCTCATTTTATAGACATAATTATGTCTAACAGCACTAAAATTCTCTTATAGTGACAATTTGAACAATTGATCTGTGCCTTTTAGAGTTGTAGGAGAATCTGCTTTAAAAGGAAGATATCATTTTTGTGAACTGTTATATCTGTACAACTATCAGATTCAATTAGAACGTATAAGAGGAAAGTATACTCAAAGAATGTTTTTTAATATTTTTACTTTTATATTAATATCTCATGATTGTCAAAAAAAACAGCTACTTTTGTTCATCATTCACATTAAAAATTCTTTCGAGTAATCGAAAAGTGTGTTTAGAAGAAACTCCAGAATGTTCTCATACCGTCCTCATTTAGTTTTATTAATTCCGTAATGTAATAAATAGTTTGTCCAATGTCCTTTCTTTTCATTGTCTGCCATTTAATGATTGAGTCCTCTGCAGCAATGAAGTTTTATAAAGATCTTATTATTTTGTGCTTATTGCATGTATTGTTCAATTTGAATATTTCATGTAGAAATGCACAAGTAAAGAACTGATTTTTCAAAATCCTAAAAGGTATAAGGAACATTAAAGTTTCATATTCTCTGAAGTAAATTTTTCATGAAGGAATATAGCTGTTAATTTTTAAAGCTGTCAAGTTCTTCCAAGACTGAATATCAGCTCACCAACTAGTTTTATATAGATCTGATTGCTCTTCCATAGCATGATGCATGAAGAGAATACCCGTAGATGTAGTCATATTATATTTGTAAATGTAATAGCAGTTATATATTTTTGAGGAATGAAAGTAGTGGAATAATGGAGTTATTATTGGTTTGTGTGATGGTGATAGTCAAGTTTTCAAGTTGGGTGCCAATAATAATTTTCTGATTTTTTAACTTCCATTATCTAAGTTTTTTAGCTATAAGTAGCTACCTAAGCACAGTAGTAACTTTGGAATACATACCTTTTCATTAAGAGTAATGTTGAGCTAATGGTTTTCTTTATCATCAATACAGTTTCATAATGGAAAAATATTTTTAATTCCTCTTTCGCATGGATTATTAGATTATGTTGTGTAATACGTAGTAAAGTTGTTAATCTAAATTGCAATTGTGCCAAAGGAAACTTTTTGCTTGTCATTGTAGTTTGATTGCATTATCATTTTTGTACAAGGTATCTTGTGAATCATCAGAATCATGCTACAGTTCTAGAAGTTTTACTCTACTTTAATAAATTTGCTTTTGAGTTTAATGCCAGGTGAAATCTGACAGTTTATATAAAAATAGTTGGAACATATTTACTGATTGGAAGGTACTTACTAATGGCATTTATTTGTTTGTTCTCAAGAGATATTTGCTTAGGTTCCTCTGACAAAGATCTGTATCTGTATATCTTCTTCAATATTTTTTAATAGATAATACTATTATACAGAATTATCCTTGCATGAGATTGATAACTTCATTATTAATTTTATTTTGGGCTGTGATTTGTTGTCAATTTCAAAGATAATTAATCATCATTTTGTACTGATATATTTCTTATGAATATTATTCAAATTATTCATGGAATAGCACCATCTATACATTTTACCTGTAAATAATGTTACAACCAATGCGCTACTGATAACGAGTAACATTGAAAACATATAAGCATTGATAATTGCCCTATCACCAAAATAAATATTGTTTGCGTGAAACTGTTAAAATGGTATGTACAACAGATCAACTTGCATTTAGGTTTCTGTGATAATTGGTCATTAAGAGTAAGTTCTTTTAAAACCTAGGTTGGTTTATAAAAAGTAACGAACGTGAGAGAAGAACGTGGCTTTAAATGCAATTCAAGGTCCTTGAACATTCGCAGTATAAAATCATTTAGTTATAACAAAATTTGAAAGCTATTCAATGCTTGTGAAAGCTGTAGAATTGCCATCTCTCTTGATTCTTCTTGAATGGTCTTATTTTCAGATGTTTCCAGTATTAAAGTCTTGATCAAATTACTAATATGTTATGTACACATTTTTCAATAGGAAACTCATCATTATTGTTGAGAAGATTTGAAATTTATCCAGAATTGAGATATGATATATTCCATGTAGGATCAACATTATTGTTGTTGCTACTAATGTTGAACATGCATCTGCATGCTCTGTATGAATTGAGCCATAATTTATTGGCGATGAATACTTAACACGATGGCATTACCCTGTCACCTTACACTTGGAAAGCGTAATGAATTTGTGTATCATTAAGTATTTAAATGTTCTAGATGTTTGCATTTCTATATTATATAACAAATTTCTTCTGAAAAAAAATGCATGACCTGATGTTTACTTTAGCTAAAGGTCTAAAATTAATTTTGTATCTCATCTGGAAGTGGTATAATGAACAAGAATTTTGAATTTTAATTTAATTTTTAAATTGTTAATACTCTAATGGAATTCTTCCCCTTGCTTTAAAAAAAATAAGTTACTGAGTTTAACAAATGATTAACATAGGAAAATTAAGTTAAGAGTTTATAGAATACTCCATAACATTAAATGTAATTAAATATGGAAAAGTCAATATGTTCAACTACACACAATATTTTACTGTGCTGTATTATATTGTGCCAAAAGTATATTTTGAATTCATCAATGCAACTTTCAAATTGTCTTAAAATGCAAGCTTATTCATTCATTTTTATTTATATTTTACAAAACTAATTCTTTCTGGGAAAGTAGCCAACATTGCCTTGTTGGAGTGAAACGATCCTCTAATAAGTGACAAGAGACAAGCTTTAGATTAAATGATCTCGGTCCTTTCAATTTTCGTAATTGGCATTGGTTTCCACGTCTATTTATCCTTCTATTTCATTGAAGTAACCAGTTTCTTAAAAGCATTTGCTTGCTTATTAGAAGGACTTAAATATAGAACGATTTTCTTAAGGATGAGCCAAAGTGACAGTTCGCGAAAACAAGTGAACATCACATATTTCAGAGAAGTATCTCTCCGCCGCGACAGCTGTTCAGTTACACCCCTTCGTAAAGTGTTAATGGCTCCTGTGAAAGCATCCCTATGAAGAAGTCTAAGAGTTTCGCTGAGTAATATGCACGTACGCGAGTTCGGGAAATATTTAAATTTAATTATGTATGTGGAAAATCTCTTAACATGTTCTCACAATCAGTAAAAGAAAACTGCCACGAATGTAAATAGAAAGAAATGATTTTAAGCCGGAAACACGTGCACGGTACGCATCTCGCATTCAAGTCTTAGTTTTAAAGAAAAAAATAATTTTTACAGAAGAGCACATTACACTGCACTTCCTAATTTCAATTATTTCTCGCGGCGCCCTATATTTTTTCGGACAAGGACATCACCAAAGGAAGTGTCGAAACCATTTACAGGTTAGCCAACTGGAAACGAACGAATGCGGGAAGGGAATCTAATGGAATGGAGGGCACGACGACCACAAAACCTTCAGTTATGTTGCCAGCACTAGCTGTCACTTTGGCTCATCCTTAGGAAAATCGCTCTATATACAATTTCGTGCATTTAAATTCATCCCATTTGTAAGATACTATTTAGGATTATCATCAGTTCCGAAAATCCGATTTGGATAAGGACAGGCTGCCACTGTTAGGAAAACCGGGAAAAATCAGGGAATTTGTAGAAGAACGGCTAGAAGTCCGGGTAAATTATTGAGATGGTTGTAAAGCCAGATGTTATCTTTTAAAAACATTAGTATATTGTTATTGTTTGGTCAGTTTGTTGAGAATGTCGATAGTTTGTTCTTTGTCACGGTGAAATCGGACAGCCGACCAATTCCTATCATGATAACTTTAATATTTTCTTGAAGTAGTGTGAAATTACAAATCTTAACAGAAAAATAAAAATTCACTGGAAAACCGGGACAAGTCGGGGAAATTTGTGGCAGGAAATGAGTGGCCACCCTGATAAGTCTTTTGCGACAGTACCAACTTCATGGATAAGAATAATCAAGGATTAATTGCAATAGCTAGTATAAAAAATATTTTCTTTCATGTGCTCACGTTCAATGAGCTTAATAGAAAGCATACATATAGTCTGATGCGAATGACACGTCGTCAACGGACGATAGTTGAAGACAAGTGAGTTAAGCGAATTTTTTTAAAATTAATACGGCGCGAAAATGCAAGTAATACATCTGTAATCGAATTTACATTAAAGTGTAAAGCCCGGTATACACGGTACAGTTTTCGTGCAGATTCTCATACAGTTTCTATTCAGAAACTTCAAGATTCCAAACTAGACGTACAAAGCCAAAAGTCGCGCATACACGGTCTACACGTTTTCTGCACGAATCACCATTGGCCGCCGCTAGGGGGTCTAAAGAGAAATAACTGAAATGCGCCGTCCGAGTACTGTCAGTGGTGGTATTTCTGTGTGTGCGTTCTAGTTATGATCTTTATTTGGTATTTATTCACCATGACGAGCATAGAGAATAAAAATAGGAAGTCAAAAATGGGGAAAAAGGAAATATATCACAATATATCACTTTACACAATCGCACTTTGACACACCTAACCACAAAATCGCAATGGCCGATCCCCGTTAGTGAATCATTCTGCCGCTAGGGGCGCTTAAGTCAAACTTTAGGCTTTCTCTATAAAAAATTATGAACATGTTCTTATAGAAACGTGCAGTCTGTACTGCACGTTTTCTGTACGTCCAATCTGCACGAAAACTGTACGTGTATACCGGACTTAAGCTTTTAATTGGAAAATATTAATTTATTATTTTTATTATAAAAAATGAGTCGGCGTTCGAAGCTGATCGGTTAGGCAGTTTTCGCCTACAGATCTACACTCCCACGCCCACTGTCCACACTATACTTGGGGTTTCTCTATGGTGGCAGCTGAGGGGAGTGTCTTCAAGATGGAATATGGCACGACTTTTCGCATCTTTCTTGGACGTGCGGCCAGAGTCGCTTGATCTGCAGTACTGCTTGCCGTGCCATGTTCCATCTTGAAGTTAATACTCTCAGCTGCCACGTTAGAAAACCCCAAATATATGACAATTCATCCACCCTAATGAAAGCATAGGGCGAGTTGACTTTTGATTAGCTGCGGGGCACGTTTTTTTTTTTGAGCCCTCACTTCGCTGGTTGAGAGAGGAGTGGGGAGTTTGGTTTTTTGACAAAAGGCAATTTATATCAAATTTGTAGTTCGTTTCTTGATTCAAAAGAGTTTCTAATACACGTGAGCGAATATTTCTGGTTATCAGATTTTGTCTACAACGCTCGTTGCTATCATTTATTCTGATTTTAACTAATATTGCCAAGGGAGTGGGGAAAAGTATTCTGAGGCTCAAGAAAACGTGCGCAAGTAATACCTAACCGGGGCCTTCAGAATTTTAAAAAAAGGTTGTATCGAAGCTGCCAATTGAATAAGCGGCTAGCTGAGCGCTGTCAATTCGCCGTATGTTTTAATACGAGTGTAATATTATGATTTTCGCTTCGCTCGCATAGCAATTAAAATGATACGGAGTTTGCACGGTTCAATCGACTGCAATCTCGATCTCGTTCGCATGCGCAGATGCCAAAAAAGGGGGAGGACTCTTGCGCATCGTATCCGACTTCAGCCAATGAGCTTCAGACACTAGTTTGCGTCACAATATTAGCGGGAATTATAAATGCAGTCAGTTACCAAAATTATCACCTCGTTACAAGACATTGAAACATTTATAAAGCCTTTCTTTTAAATATTGCATCTTATACACCTTTATCGCGATATTTTTGGTTGGTTACCGTTGAAAATTGTCATTTTGAATCGCTTTCAAAATATTTCTTAGCACTCCTCGATCTCCATGCAACATGGCGGCCAGCGTCTGGACCATAGAGCACAATCCCTTTTCTAAGGTCTGGATTGGCTTTTCAAACAAAGTGCCCGTGCCGTGTTTTGTGACGCAAACTGGTGTTGCGCAGAACGAAAAAAATCGGTGCACCGGAGGAAGTCGCCCATGTATTTCCACGGCACAAACGTGATGCGAGACTTGAACTGCACATGCGCAGGAGATCGATAGTAATGTCGATTGGTGTGACGCTTCACCGTACAAACACTCCCAAATAGTACGCTACGTAGATTAGCTTAAGCTATCCTAAATTCCAAAACCACTGTTGTACATTTCCGATTTATATTAAGGCGATTAGCTGAACGAGTTGTGATCACACATGTGCCGGTGGCACTAGCCGAATGCGTTTACTACGCTCCGTGAAGTCACGAAGGTTAAGCGCATTCGAGACCCGCGGGTTCGTGGTTGGGTGACCGGCCAGGAACCCCGGGACCTAACGCCGTCGAGCCCCTGGCCGAAGGGATAAAAGGCAATGACTGACTGCGACGTGACGAGACTTGACAAATATTAAAAAGTAGCCCTTTAATAGAGGATTACTCCGCAGTGCTAAAGCGCTCAACGCCCCTTAAGGGGGCTTGGAGACGCGATGCGTCAAGGTGGAGACGCAACAAATTTAAAAAAAAATTATCACCACTGATCTGAGGGCGAATCTTCGGTGGATCTCCGTAAAAAATGTTCACTCACGGAATGCATCATCATTGACATCAAAAGAGTCACTATGATAAGGAAGTAATGAACGCATTTTTTTTTCATAACTCCAGTATAAAATCCCCAATAACTCGTTTTTCTATTTTGACATCATTTTGTCTATATATACCGAGAATTGCCGCAGAATCTTTTTTGTCTCGAGAGATAAGTGGTTGTTGCGTGTGAGGCGTTGCGCGGCCGGCAGTAAGACGGGCGCCTGTGACGGCAGGAGCTGCGCTGCAGAGAGGAGGAGCTGTCGCGGGCGCAGCTGCAGCAGCAGCTGCTGGAGGAACACCTGCGCCAGCGCGAGCAGGAGCTGGCGGCGCGCGAGATCGACCTGCTGGAGCGCGAGCTGCACATCATGATCATCCAGCAGCAGGCGCAGGCCCACACGCCGGCGCCCACCCCCAAGAAGCGGCGCGGGAAGTTCAAGCGCTCCCGACTGCGCCTGCTCAAGAAGGAGCCCGGCTCCAGCATCTCCTTCCCCTCGGGTGAGTCTCGTTCGCTATGGCATCTGCGCCTGCCCAAGGAGGAGCCCGGCTCCAGCATCTCCTTCCCCTCGGGTGAGTCTCGTTCGCTATGGCATCTGCGCCTGCCCAAGGAGGAGCCCGGCTCCAGCATCTCCTTCCCCTCGGGTGAGTCTCGTTCGCTATGGCATCTGCGCCTGCCCAAGGAGGAGCTGGCGCCAGCATCTGCTTCCCCTCGGGTGAGTCTCGTTCGCTATGCCCAAGGAGGAGCCCGGCTCCAGCATCTGCTTCCCCTCGGGTGAGTCTCGTTCGCTATGGCATCTGCGCCTGCTCAAGAAGGAGCCTGGCGCCAGCATCTGCTTCCCCTCGGGTGAGTCTCGTTCGCTATGCCCAAGGAGGAGCCCGGCTCCAGCATATCCTTCCCCTCGGGTGAGTCTCATTCGCTATAGCATCTGCGCCTGCCCAAGGAGGAGCCTGGCGCCAGCATCTGCTTCCCCTCGGGTGAGTCTCGTTCGCTATGCCCAAGGAGGAGCCCGGCTCCAGCATCTCCTTTCCCTCGGGTGAGTCTCGTTCGCTATGGCATCTGCGCCTGCGCACGGAGGAGCCCGGCTCCAGCATCTGATTCTCCTCGGGTGAGTCTCGTTCGCTGTGCCCAAGGAGAAGTCCAGCTCCAGAATCTCCTTCCCCTCGGGTGAGTCTCGTTCGCTATGGCATCTGCGCTTGCTCAAGAAGGAGCCCGGCTCCAGCATCTGCTTCTCCTCGGGTGAGTCTCGTTCGCTATGCCCAAGGAGGAGCCCAGCTCCAGAATCTCCTTCCCCTCGGGTGAGTCTCGTTCGCTATGGCATCTGCGCTTGCTCAAGAAGGAGCCCGGCTCCAGCATCTGCTTCTCCTCGGGTGAGTCTCGTTCGCTATGCCCAAGGAGGAGCCCAGCTCCAGAATCTCCTTCCCCTCGGGTGAGTCTCGTTTGCTGTGGCATCTGCAACTGCTCAAGGAGGAGCCCGGCTCCAGCATCTGCTTCCCCTCGGGTGAGTCTCGTTCGCTATGCCCAAGGAGGAGCCCGGCTCCAGCATCTCCTTCCCCTCGGGTGAGTCTCGTTCGCTATGGCATCTGCGCCCGCGCAAGGAGGAGCCCGGCTCCAGCATCTGCTTCCCCTCGGGTGAGTCTCGTTCGCTATAGCATCTGCGCCTGCTCAAGAAGGAGCCCAGTTCCAGCATCTCCTTCCCCTCCGGTGAGTCTCTTTCGCTCTGGCATCTGCGCATGCGCAAGGAGGAGCCCGGCTCCAGCATCTGCTTGTCCTCGGGTGAGTCTATTTCGCTCTGGCATCTGCACCTACTCAAGAAGAAGCTCGACTCCAGCATCTCCTTTTCAGGTGAGTCTCTTTTGCTCTCGCATCTGCGCCTGCTCAAGGAGGAATCCAGCTCCAGCATCTCCTTCGCCTCGAGTGAGTTTCTGTAGCTTTTGTATCTTGCCTTGCTCTAGCAGGAGCTATTTTCGGGTATCTATCTTCCCGCAGGCGAGTTTATTGTTCTAACGGTCTCTTGTACATGGTTGCGTGCATAAGGTACAACTGTGGTTCAATTGTGTTTTGATAAAATCATGCTGTTTATTTGTGTTACTTGATCTTTTTTGTTTGTTTGTTTGTTTGTTTGTTTGTTTGTTATGATGTGTTCCCCTCTTCCTTCTCCCAATATATAAGCTCTTCTGGCAATACTTTCTCAAACACTGATATATCTTTCTTTATCGACAGCATTTGTATGTTTCAGATTTCCGGCACACAATTACAGTACAGCATAGCAAAGGGTCTCGGAATCCATCTAGCCCTAATAGTCCTCCAGGAAGTCCCAGTATACCCAGGTTACGCGCCATCGCACGTGAGTACTTACTGGTTTTGTATTGGGCTCTTTTTTTCTCTTTTGCCCACAGCGTTCGCTTTAACTACACTTTTTTCTTTTTTTTTTCTCTTTCTTTCTTTAAAGAGTGATTTCCTTTCGTTGAGTTATTCTGTTGTCGTATTTGGTGTTATTGTTGTTTAGCATGTTGCCTCTCAGATTTTTAGTTCAAAACCCCACAGTAGAATAGCATGTTGTTGCTTAGTGATGAGCGGAAGGAGTTTTTGGGTTGTTGGGTGGGAGAGATTTAGGTTCCTGAATGGAGATTGCCAGAGGAATTGCAGCACAGCTGGAAGAAGACCACTGCTGCTAACTGCAGGGAGAAGGCAGATAGAGGTACCTGTGCCAGCTAAGGTAAAGCCGATTTTCTCTGTAGACTACGTTGATCGATTGTGGAAGGAAAGTTGTGAATGTTTTAAAGGAATTTTGAGAAACGTGAAGACAGTATTGTTAGGAAGAATCAGTGGAAAGTGATGGGTAAATTTTTGGATGTCCATATTATTTGCTATTGTTATATCATATTTTATTACGTTCTGAATATGAATAAATTTACAGGTGTTTCCATTTTAGTCTTCTTGATATTCCAAATTAATTTGCTTCAGAATATTCAGAAAACATTTTTATATCCGAATGAAAAAACAATCAACTTTTAGTTTACGTCAGCTTTTATACCAAAGTGATAATATGAGTTGTCAGTGTATTTCACAGTATATTACATTGCATTAGGAAAACATAACCTTAGAGAATATGAGGAATAGAACGTAAAGAAGAGAAATTGTGTGTGCAAAGATTAAGGCATCCTGGCTGATAGGAATGAAAGTAGTGACATGACGTATGTTTTAATTATTCCACATTTAATAACTTATGACTACATTTAAGGAGAATTATTCCATGTTCAATGCTGAACAAAGGCTTGGAACATTGTTAAAAGTGTTACAGGCACATAGTGTGGAAGGTGCAGTTTGAATGTTTTCTCTTTGAAGGTGATGTTTTTCTTTCAAAATATATACAATAGTATTGAAGAATTTTAACTCGTGCTATCAGTGATTTGATGAATTGAATCCAAGAAGGCAACATTACATGTGATTATGGGAATGTACAAGTTAATTTCATGTTTTTGTTTCATTAGTTGCATTAGGAATTTCACGAATGATTGCGTTAAGTTTCCCCAAAACTTTGTTCATAATAGATACTGTGCAGCAGAATTTAATTATATTGTCAGTCAAGATCGAAATGACTTGTAGCATTAGAAAAAATAAGTTCAATTTATCTTCCTAAAATAAAGTTATGTTTTTTCATGACAATGAAATATGATTTCTTGTTTAAATTTTCTGAGACTTATAATGTAAGGAAGAGAAGTTGATCATTGATGTTGCATCTCAACATCAATCATGATCTGTAAGAGACCAACATGAAGAAATTACCATTCTTTTCAAATTTATAAATACTTCGGTTATTGGATGTATTTAAAAAATTACACTTATTATAGATTACAAAGACATTATTGATTTTTCACATTTTTTTTTCTAAATGTGTCTTTTCATCAACAGTTTGCCATCTTCTTAATTGGTTTTGTATCTCAACATAAAGTTTCACTTTCATCCAATTCCAAATAAAAGAAAGTGAAGGAACAAATCCTGTTGTTTTAGAATATATTTCTTGGAATATACTTTTTCCCCTTTTATTCTAATCCAGTCTTTTTTTTTTAAGAGCCAGGGACTTATTTGCTTCTTCAAGTGTTTACGTGAATCTACTGCTCGCTTTGGGCATACTAGTGGAATGGCTAACGATCATGGAATTATAGAAAAGTTGGAATTTGGTGTTATCTAGAAAAGGCATAATGTTAGGTTGCATTTTCTGAAAGAACTTGTTTTTTCTACCTCTGTCCTTACTCTTCCAGGAAAAATCCTTAAATCATAATGCAGTATAAAATGTTATTTGATTAGCATCAAAGATGTTTCCACTTGTAAATGTGATAAAATTATCGCGTCTACATGTAATTATAACTCAATCATAAATTTGTAAAAAAAAAATAAATAAAAAAAATTAAAAAAATAATTAAAAAGAAAAGAAGTAAAAATATATTTTCCCAACGAAATCATGTTCAAAGGCAATGTCAGGGAACTTCATTTTGTGAGTTCATAGGATTCTGTCATTTTTCAATCTCTGTCTTTGGATGCTTCTTATTTATTTCCTCTAATAGGTGATGTTTTTTATTTGAACAATTGTGTTTTGTACAATATTGAAACATATGGCATTGGGCCTTGGGTCCATGTTTCAGTACCTGCTGATGGCGTTAAAGGCAAAACTTGGGGCCCAAGTACCGTGCACCAACGGGAGCGGTGCCAGATTCCCCTGGCGGCTGTACCGGGGCTGGCTCCTCAAGCCCTAGTGTTTCACGGGCCGAAGCGCTGGTCTCGGAGCGCCCCTTGCTTGGAGAAGCCTCTGAGCGCCAGGGCCCTTTCGCCTCCCGGCCCGCCTCAACTTTTACACGAGATAGGTACGACCCATCCTTCTACCACCCTTCAAGAAAGGTGCCCAGCAGAAGATTCAGAGGACTGTGTACCGCTATTGACATGTGAACCCAGTCCTTGAAATACGAGAAACTTTTCTCTTAGTTGTTTTTTGTTTGTTCCTCAGAATTTTCCTGAGATTAATGCTAGTGTATAGCATATTGTGCTGTATAAAGTTTTGGAAGAAACAGGGATTCTTCGGGGAAAAGATCGTTTAATGACAGGCTGGTTTTTGAAATCTCAGGACAGAAATACATGAGAGAGTTGATGTTTTCTACTTTTTCAAAGTAGTCTGGATTAGTTAAGTGTTAAATTGATTTTGGAATCTATTAAAATTACATTAGAGAATTATCATGATGTGCTGATTATGGGGGGAAAAAGTGGAAATATCTATAGTAAAATGATGTAGGCTGGGTTAATCCACTGACAGTGATGAAGGACTGGCATGATACTCTAGGTTTAATAGTTTTATGTTGTTAATATATATTTGTGTTGTTCAGTTAAGCTGAGTTTTTTCAGTGGTGGGTGGTTGTAAGAGATGGTCTCATTTTATCTATCATTAGTTGTTTGCTCATAGCCATTAATGGCTACATTCAGTTCCTCAAGATATATGAATTTCAGTGACTTGCATAATTGACATCCTGTAGTTTGCACCAATATGAAAGTGTTAACTACTGTTAATGACATTTATGTAGCAGTGTACTTTGTCAAGAGAGACGTGTCACTGTGACTGTGGGAGTCAACTCGTACCCAAACATAACTGTTTGTTGGTGGTGCTGGATATGGTGATGGATGTTTGGATAATGAGGTGTCTCACTGACACCTAGCATAACTATAGACTTCTGTCACTGCTTGATGTTTCTGTAGCTAAAGTATTTATCATGTCTTCATTAATCTTGTTAAATCTGCCTGGCATTGTAGAATTGTCCTGGCATTCTTTTACCTCCAAAATTTGTCTTCAATGCCATTAAAACAGCAAGCAGTGAATTCTGAGTCTCATAAAACTGAGTCGTGGTGGAGGAAATACTAATAATGACAATAATGTAATGGAGAAACATTCTGTATTTGAAGATATGTATCAATTTCCTCTTTCTGAAAAGACCAAAATTCAAATGGGCTAATTGTTTCAATATTAGCTTTTTTCATTTTTTTAAAGAGAACTAAAGTAAGGACCTATTTATAGTAAATATCAATATTGTTTTATATTTGAGATAGTGAGCATTATTGGGATACTAAATTTGGGTTTTATGATTGCACATTAAATTAAAGATCCAAATTATTTAACACTAATTCACAAATTGTTTCTGTTGTTTCAGCATTTTTTAGCATCTTATTTTTTAAATTTATTCAGGTTTATACAGAAAAGAGAGGAAAATATTTTTTTTTTATATAAACGTTTTTAGGACTTCAATATAACACAGTTTTTAAGTACTATTTTACAATAAGCATTAAGTAATCAGTGTTATTGTTGATTACAAACATGCTATTATCAAAATTTCTTTAGGGAAAAAATTCTCAGATATATTTACTTTTCAGTGGACCTAGTAAGAAAAATTTTGCTCTAAAAGTTTGTTTTCCAATTATTTTGAGGGAAGGGTGGGAAGAGAGGCATTGCCACCCTACTTCATGAGCTGTGTCTCCCACTTGTTTTGTATGTGCAGGCGTATCGCTGGAGCGCTTGCGTTCAACTTCCCCCCGTAAGTGGTGTGTGGTAGCTCGCGCGCGCGAGTCCCACCAGTGCGTATGCATGTTTGTTCCGCACCCGTAGCTTTGGTGTTCAGTAGCTGTGTAATGTAGAGCCTGTGGGGTATGCTTCTTTACAACTTGTAGTCACTTTTTAATTGTTTGTTTGTTCGTTTGTTTGATAAATTGGTTGTTCATCTGCTTGGCTCACACGGTGATGGGTGTGAGAAGAAGTACTCCCACCCCAAACTGAAGCTCTCGCCCATAGGAGTGTGTTATTACTAACAAGCCATGTGATAACATGAGAATATTAATTTCGGAAAACCGATTTCTTGTGGTTGCTGGGTGACAGCTTCTGTTTGTTGTAGTGTGGGAAAAAGCTAGCATGCACTGTTCTGTTCTCTTTTTTTTATATAATTTTATTTCCCTCTGTACAATTTTTAATTTTGGTTCTCAATAAATTTTCATAAAACCAGCTGCTGTTTTTATGAAATTTGCCTTTTTCTCCAGAGCTTTGGTGAAGGGACATCGTGGTGCCAGGTAATTTAAATTTGACTGAGCCTGCCATAAACATTTCATGCGATTATATTTCTTCTAATTATGTTTCATTTCTCTAATGTTCATGTAATGTTATTATTAACCTTACAAATCGGTGTGAAAGTGCATTGCTTTCAAAAATACACATACACATTATCAACACAATTATTGGAAAAGTACGGTTCTGAAAACAAAACAAAAAAAAAAGAAAGAAGGGTGTGGACAGATTGTACAGTGGGTCAGTTATGCAACTGCTGCTCAAAGTAGCTGGCCTGTTTTGTTGCCTGTCTGTGGCCTTTGCATGGCCTTATCACATATGGGCATTCCCTGGTGCTGTGGTGACATTTAAGCTATTGCTGGTGCTTAAAGGTAGGGGTTCTGAACTAAGACCTGTGAAAGAAAAGATATCCTACACTCAAAAATTAACATACAGCTGGAAAGTGTGTTTTGAAAGTTTCAAAAATTAATTTTTGGACACATTTTTTACAAAATGAATGTGAAGATTTTATTCAAAAACTGAATGGGCTTTGGGTTAAGAGTTAACTAAAAGTAACAAAGGTCCTAGAGAATTGGTTCAATGTTAGATAGTCGAGTTTGTAATAAATAAGAAGGCATTTAGATTTTCAGTATTATAGGAAAGATTTTGCTTCAAAAAGATTTCATTAAAATTTTCGTATTTGTCTTAAAACAAACAGTAATTTGGCTTGATTTTCAGCAAAAAGTATTATATAATATTTCCATTTTTATAATTTCTTTGATTTATAAAAATAAGAGTAATATTATTTGAATCGTGAGGTATTAAGTATTTTAGTCATTGTTTTTTAGTTTTCATTTTAACTATCGTTTCCAGTGCATGTAAGCCCAACATAGTAAAACAGATGTATTGTTGAAATGATGATTGTATTTGGCTGTAGAATCATTCAATAAATAAACAACTTTGTAATTCTGAGTTTCATTGGAACAACAAAAGATAATTTTGCAAGCACGATTTCACTGTTCCATTTATTGAATCTTTCCAACCATTTTATACTCTTGCAGTTTATAAAATATTGCATGAAAGGTTTGAATATGTCCCACAAAAGATATATTTTTCAATGAACATGGGAATGCTGATATGTGATGTGACCCTGAAATTGAAGATTTTGGCATATGTTACCTATGGGGCCAAACCCGTGTTAGCAGTGTGAAAACCTGGCTGCAGTGTGTATTATATGGCTGTGACCTGTGTTAATGCATCCTTGCAGATATTCACTTCCCGTTGGCAATTTATTTTCTTCATAAACATCATATTACACAGAAATTCAGGCTTAAGTATTATTCCAATTCACGATTTATCACCAATAAATGTTTATGTTCTTATTTGGACGTAATATATTTTTGACCTTACTACTCATCTTGTGCTAATATGTAACTTTCTGTGTTTTCAAAATTGTCTGGATCATTCCCCTTTCACTGGAAAATTGTAAACAAATCAGGCGATTCACAGTATAACTTGCAGGTTTCCCAATCTCTTGATTTATTTTCTTTTAAGGCACTTTGCCAAAACATGTATGAACTATCTCTTAAAATTTAGGGAAAGAATCAATTGCTGAAATTATAAAAACTGAATTTTCAATAGTAACAACAGCTTTTTTTAATTAGAGTTGCGTGTACATATACATATCGAATTAAATCAGTAAAATGAGTAAATAAATTATAATCCAAAGTGACTTATGTCATTATATTCTCACAACAAAACATGAGCTAGTACATTTTCCTTTAATTCACAAGAACTTTGATTACAGGATTAATTAAGTTTTTGCCTTCAAGCACTGATTTGAAAACTGGTACGTGTTCTTGCATGTAACACAAGAAGTTTAAAATAATTTACCATTTAAATCTAGTAATATTTTCAATTCAAACAATAGGTATTCTGAAACCTGATTAGCTGAGTTTTTCTTGTGAAAATGAATGCCAACTGGGAGTGAATAATATGTATGTTCCCCATTTGACTTTCCAGATTTTTACAGTGCATTAGACAGTGTTTACTAGAGCTAAGCAAACCCCATTAACAACATGCCATGCAGGTGCTGTGAAGAATGTTTTTCCTTCCTTTGATGGTTATTTGCTGCATGGTGTGTCTCCAAAGCAAGGTCTTGATCGGTTTGAGAACTATAGTGATTGCAGACACCTTTAGTGACCCTGGAAAAGTATATGTATAGAATTCTTTTTGAGACAAAGCTTAAACTGATAGTGATTGAATTTTTTTGAGCAATTTAAAGTGGATATTCTTGATTATTAATAATTTGTAGCTAAAAGCAGCAATATAATGTATTTGAGGCAAAATTTGAATAACGATTTGGTTTACTTTTCCTTTTTTTATTTATATATTCAACATCTTCAAAAAGTACTGAAATTCTGAACACGAGGTAGCCAATTTTTTTTTTCAGTTCATTTCATATTTTTAATATGTTGTAGAGCATTGAACAAATGCAAGTAGGTACACAGCTTTAGCTCAGTAAACATAAGTACAATGAAATCAAAAAAGGAAATACGTGTCAAGACAATACTGGTGAAATTGCTTACAGAGACAATTAACATTTCAACACTTAAAATTAATCAAGACATGTGGTGAATAACTCATAATACTATCTTCATAGTGCAATATGCCTATACATTTACAAACTACCTACCTATCTGTATTTGAGACTATTGGAAAGACTAATCAGATTTTTTGTAAGTAACTAGATCATTGAAAGTGTACAAAGCAACATTTGTCCAAACATTTCCCCAAAATTATAATTAGAGCAGGAGTGTCCAACTTGCAAGGCCTCAAGGACCACAACCAACACTTGTTTTGGTTATTGTGGTCCGTATTTTTATCACTCAGGTGATTCACACCTTGTACTGATTGATGATCTCGACAGTTTACTCGGCTGCTCTGAAACAGAAGGGGGGTGGAACCATACATGATATCAGGCTGTACCAGGCATAACGCAGTAAAACACATTGGGATGATTTTGAATTTCTGAATTTACTAGGAAAAAACATTTAAATCTAAATAATCTACTATTTTGACATAAAGGGAGTGTTGATCATGGTAGAGCATGTGCCCTTGGTGTACAATGTTCTCAGCCGGGATGGATGCAAGGAACTTTCACTTTTGACTAATAAACTTTCACATGCTGCAATAATTGGTAGCGCGGGCTGCCAGTTGGACAACCCTGAATTAGAGGCCTACAGCCACCTACCAGTCGCTGGCATTTCAACATTTCAGATGTGGAAAGTAGGGCCATGACAAGTGAGGGTAATTGCCTGTATGAAACATTAACACATGTCGAACGGTTGTGCGCGAGGGGCAAGATACTAGTCTAAGAAAATTGAAATCACATCAGCACTTTCAAAGCACAGCATCAGATGAAAACTTCCAGAAACTAATAGAAAAGAGACTTATTTGGTAATGTACTTTATTCCATATTTTAAATATTTTTATACATTTCCTCTTCATTTATTATTTGATGACAGTTGAAATATTTAAAACATATTTCACCAGATGTGCTTTTCTGAATCTTCACAATTATAAAAATATTAAAATGTATAAGATGCGGGTGGGAGAGAATGGGTGTAGGTGGTAAGGAGGGCCCAGATTCTTAGGTTTTATCCTATTTGATTTCTCATTTCTTAACATCAGTATTTTAAAACACACATAAGGGCTGTCCATACATTACATAACACAAATTTGGAGTATTTTGAATACCCCCTCTCTTCCTGTAACATACCCGTAACATGCTCTTGAACTCCACTAAATAATTATGTAATGCTTGCAATAATCCCCCCCTACCTTTCCCTGTAAATGCCAGAAGTGAAAATAAAGTAAATTAAAGGAACACGGTAAAATCAATTTGTATTTATTTTGTGTTATGTATTGAAAAGTATAATAATTAAAGACAGAATTAGTTGGTGACGCTGACTGCACCCAACAGTAAGATTTGGGGCAAGTTTTGAGTGAAGGAAGGACACATAGGCGAGAAAATTTCTGAACATTAGCCATGCACATGCCGTCATGGATAGCCCGTGGGTGAGTCTCTACTGTGCCAACTTAATTGGATTTTAAAATATATTACAAATCAGTTACAAATCTTTTCTTCATAATTTTACAGATTCAACAAAAAAATTGATAAAATATTTGTATTTACTGTAACAGCTTTCAATAACTTTAATTTGTTTCTAAAACAAATTAATTAGTTAATGTTTTAGTGTCAGGCTCAGAAAAGGAAGTATTTCAATAAATGTTGAAGTATGTAAAAAGAAATATCAGTGTTACGTAACACAAAATGAATTCCCCCTCTTCCCCTACGTAATGCAGCATAATGCTTCCTCAAACCCTCTCCCTCTCCTTGTAATTTATGGACGACCCTCAAGTTTCAATCTTTTTGCCCAGAAAAGATTGAAATTTAAATTTAATATTAATAATTTTACACATCCTATAGATCCTAAAAATGGCTAAAATGAGTTCGAATCTTAAATTGGAATTTATAAAAAAATATCCATATTGGTTGAAAAAACTTATTTCGGTTGATTGGAATTTTACATTGGCCTGGACTCAGCATCTAACATTGCTGACTTTATTGTTACTAATTAGATTAATACTAATTTCCTAATAAAATTTGGAAGGTGTATGTCTTCTACTAAATAAAGTGGTGAACATCATTTTAAGTTTTTTCTGGGAAGGAAGTATCATTTCAAGTAAGATACTGGGTAGGTGATGTGGTCTTGTCCAAGCTCCTGAAAATTTAACATAATAATGATTACTCAAAGATGAAAACACAAAAAGATTTCTTTTAGGATGAGAAAAATGTGGAGAATTAACTTGGAGACAAGAGCAGTTGCATCTTTTGAAGTAGGCACCATTGACTTCATGTTGCTTAGAGTGAATCTTAACGTGTTTTTAATGTGCCTAGAAAGATAATAGGAAGACCTTAAGATAAGATTGGGGTTGTTCATCGCAACTGTGCATCTTTCAGAAAGTGAATTTTTGTTTTAGATGCTAATTTTCAGGGGAATATTTAAGAAATTGAAAAATTGTTCTAAAATTTAGTTCTTAAGAAGAACTTTGCTGTTCAGAAGGGAAAAAAATTGAATAAAATGGGTTAGTCATTTAAATTTATCACTTACTAAGTATATACTAATTTTTCAGCTAACATAATTGGAAAAGATGTTACATACCTAAAATGGGCTAAATAGACTTTTCAAAAAGCCCATATCTGGTTTATAAAATCCTAAAAAGTCAGGCCGTAGAAATAAGTTACGCTTGGGTATTTTACACACAGTAAATGTAGGTGGTCTCATTTGGCATCTGTTGAACAAACTTTTTAACAGCATAATAATTCACACAAATTAAAAGAAAAGCTGTGGGTTGTTTGTTCCATGATATAAGTTAAAAGTATTGTTCATCTTTTAAAATGAAATATTGTTCAAATATGTGAAGGTATTATCAAACATGGGTGTTTACTTTTATTAGCGTGGGACAACCCTGATTGTAACTTCTCATCAAGCTCAATGTTAGGTTTTAGAATTGATTAAATGTAATGACTAGTGTCCTGTGACAGCAAAAGCTGCTCAACAATTCACCAATATTTTTAAAATTCTAGTAAAACAAGCGAATTAAAGAAATGCGGAAAAAAATGAAATTATTGGAATTTACGAGTTGGTTTTCTGTACACTACATTACAGCATTTGTAGCCAGATCAAATGATTGCACATTTGTTGAGGTTGAAAAATATTGTTGCTGCAGTTATTAAATTGAAGTGTTGTGTCAGGTGGAAATTATAGAAATATTCCAAATCTTATTGTTTTGATAACAGGATTTATGGACATCGCTTGTCCAGATAAAATCTCCAGCTTAAGAAACATAACTTGTCCTGAAATCTCCAGCTTAAGAAACATAACTAGTGTTCCAACAGGGATACAGAAGACGTTTTTTAAGAGCCTAATATTGATTGTTTTAAAGTAACGCATAGTGGTAACGTGTTTTGGATTGGAAGTGCACCTGCCTATTTCTTTATTCCATAATTTACAAAATTCTAAATTTAGGATAGAATGTAGAAGTTAACATGAAACTGAAACAATACAGGAGTAGTTTTTATGATTAGTTCCCAATTATTTTCGGGCTCCTGGAGTTGAGAGTAACGATACTTGTTCTTCTTAACGTAAAAGTCGTCACAATAATTAACAATTCATTTTTGAAATTAATATAAGCAATGACTAAAGCAAATACTTCCAAATACTATTTTACACTTGCATTGCTGTACTTCTCGTATGAACCTAAGTGCGAAGACTGTGGATACACTGAGCCATGTAGTGCCTTGCCACTATAGAGATTGATATAACAACTTTACGTAAGTATGAATTTTACTTTTTGCGTGAACTGTTTTTAGAGTATACATAGAATGTATCTGCTAAGATCATGAGAAAAAGTGGATTACAAGAAGATTAATTTCTTTCAAATTTCATATCAAAGTTACCGTATTCAATTAGATATCTGTACAATGAATGTTACCATTTTCTTCTTAATGGAATGCACGTTTTTGTTAGAATCAATGATAAAAGTAACTTCACAAGTGCAAATACAGATTGTGGCACAGACTTTCTCGTACACTATTTTTTTCTAATTTCCTGAGTGTGGACTGGCTTTAAGAAGATCTTGCTCCATTCTCTGGCCAGCTGCTACAGCTACAATTTTTTTCTAATTTCCTGAGTGTGGACTGGCTTTAAGGTCTTGCTCCATTCTCTGGCCAGCTGCCAGCTATTGTTGCCCAATGTACATTTTTTTTACATTTTCTCAACTGTTTGCTTTCCTAAATAGAACAGCCGAAAGAATATACTTCAAGAATATTAAAGAAGAGTAAAATCTCGTCCTAAATACAAATTTTCATTGAAAAATTTGTTGCCGTTTTTAAGGAAATGGCGATTGAGCATTACTTCAAATTCGACATTTGAAGCTTTTTTCACAGGAATCTATTATGTTTTCGAAGAACCATCACCTGAAGTCATTTGAAAAACTTTCACTCACAAATGTAATAATGTATACAAATCAATGGAAATGTGCATATTAACGGCGTAAGAGATATTTCCAAAAAATTACATTCGTGTATTTTTTTAAAAGACAAAAAAATACACCAAAATGAACTTTGTCATATTAAACAGTGCAATTAGCACTATCCGTTGGAGAAATTTGAAGAAAAAATGTGGAGCCATTTTTGAGAAAATGGCGTTTGAGCGTTTCGGAAAACGCGGAATTTTGAGCTCCTTTTTACAGGAAACTGTTGAGTTTTCGAGAAACTTTATTTGACATTATTTAAATCTCATGTACTCATAAATCTAATAATGAGAAGAAATCGTCTCTACTGTAAATATTACCGACCCGAGAGAAGACTAATGTTTTTTTTTAATTTTTGAAGAAAAAAAACAAAGGAATAGAGCAATATGGCGTTTATGTCGTCGGATAGAGTTCGTTTGGCACTAACCCTACCAATAAATTTAAAGAAAAAAATTGGAGCCGTTTTTGAGAAAATCTTGTTTTTGTAATTTTTTTAAATTGCAAATATTTCACGCTTTATTGCACGAAAAATACTATTTTTTTAAATGTGACCTTAATGAAGGAACTATTTATGGGCAACAAATTTTATTTGAAGGAAAAATCTTGTGTCCTCATTTTTATAGTTGTAGGAAGACGCCAAAAATATTCAAACTTTTGCTATTTTCGAAAATTCAGAGTTAATCATGAAAATCGGACCTATGCCACCTTAACAAGTGTATTCTTACAAGAAATTTAAAGAAAACCTGTAGAACCGATTTTAAGAAAATTTTGAAAGTGTTCCTAGGACTTCATTTTAAGTACCCCCACATTTTAAAGAATGTTTTTCGAAATTTCAACGCTTCAACCAGAGCAAGATGGGCAGGGGTTTCTTCGATTTGGAAAAGATCATACGTGAGGTTTAGGCGCTAGTAGTGTTCACAGACGAATGGACGGACGCTTGAAAAAAAAAAAAAGACTTTTTCGGTATTAGGGGAATCCAAACATGTATTTCCGTTATATGGAAATCGATTTTCCGCAGCATTACGTAAATTTCTCCACATTACGTATTACTCCGTATATACGTATGTATACCAAAAAGTAAACAATGTTTATATTCCTTGCTTCCAAATTGTGATGAGTATCAATTTAAAAAGTAAAAGCAGAAAAATAAATCCAAAATATCTGTACTTGAAATATTGAAACGTTCTTTTCCGTGACTCTCTCCCGCAATGCTGACCGTGTAGCTCAGGATTGTTCAACTGGCGGTCCCCGGGGCCCTTTTTAAGAGCGATTTTCCTAAGGATGAGCCAAAGTGACAGCTAGTGCTGGCAACATAACTGAAGGTTCTGTGGTCGTCGTGCCCTTGAACCCATTAGAATCCCTTCCCGCATTCGTTCGTTTGCTATTGGCTAACTTGTAAATGACTTCGACTCTTCCTTTTGTGATGTCCTCGTCCGACAAAAATATAGTGTGTCACGAGAAATTAGGAAGTGCAGTGTTGTGTACTCTTCTGTATAATTCTTTTTTTCTATTAACATTACATTCACTTTACTTTTTGTGTGATAAATATTATGTTTATTTTAAAACCGAGACTTGAATGCGGAATGCGTACCGATGCACGTGATTTTGGCCTTGTGCTGTTGTGTGGCGAGCTCTGATTGAGAGCTTTCTATTTACATTCGTGGAAGTTCTCTTTACATACTTGTGAGAGCATGTTAAGAGATTTTCCACATACATAATTAAATTTAAATATTTCCCGAAGTCGCGTACGTGCATATATTTAAGCGAAACTTTTAGACTTCTAGATAGTGATGTTTTCACAGGAACCACTTGCACTTTACGAAGGGGTGTGGCTGAACAGGTGTCGCGGCGGAGGGATACTTCTCTGAAATACATGTGATGTTCACTTGTTTTCGCGAACTGTCACTTTGGCTCATCCTTAGGAAAATCGTTCTATAATGGCCCGCGAAAGGTTATTAGTCGAAAGTAGAAGTCCCTTGCCTCCATGTTGGGCGAGAACATTGTGCGCCTAGCGCACGCGCCCTGCCGGGGACCGGGGGGGGGGGAGGCTTAATGTAAAAATAGGTTAAGTTCAGATTTAAGGATATTTTCTCCTATAGTCTATGTCTATAATCATATATATATATATATATATATATATATATATATATATATATATATATATATATATATATATTCAGAAATTGAAAACCATCACATGTTTCACTGCGTTAAGCATGGTACGGCCTGATATCATGCTTCATTCCATTTCCCCCTCCCTGGTTCCAGAGCAGCCGGGCCAAGTGCCGAGATCAACTAGGGAAAGTCAGGTGTGGATCGTCCGAGTAATGCAAATATGGCCCGGAACCATATTAAAGGTTTTAGTTGTGGCTCTTGAGGCCTTGCAAGTTGAACACCCCTGGAGAAGCTTGAAAGCGTAGCCTTTCACCTTGGGACCACCATCGGCCGGGAAATGCCCTGAGGAAGGTCGCAAATGAGGGTCAAACGCTGTGGGTCTTAGTCAGCTAAGTAGAATCTTATAGTGGGCCGTCGATAAATTACGTAACGCAAATTTGGAGTATTCTGAATACCCGTTCTCCCCCTGTTGTGCATCCGTAACGCACGATTGAACCCCTCCCTTTGTAAATGCAAGAAGTGAAAGAAAAATTATTGCACAGTAAAAACTATTTATATTCATTTTAGTTATTGTGATATGATAATTATAGTTGGCAAGGCTGAATACACCTAACAAGAGTGGGGGCAAGTTGTGAGTGAAGGAAGGGCGCTCAGGCGAGAAAGCGCTTGATCACTAGCCGTGCGCCGGCCGTGCGAGAGTCTACTGCGCCAATTTAAATGGATTCTAAATATACTACTTATCAGTTACATTTTCCTCTTAATCTTAAGATTCAATAAAAAATTGATGAAAAAATGTTTTTTTGTGACACTTTAATCTAAAAACTTTAATTTATTTATCTTTTAAAGCATTTATTATTAATAATTATTATAATGTTTTGAGTGTAAGGCTTAAAAAAGGAATTATTTCAGCAAATGTTGAAAAATATATTTTAAAAAAATGTCAGTGTTACGTAACAATAAACTAATACTCCCCTGCTCCTACGTAACGTTGCCTCAAACCTCCTCCACCTCTTTAGCGTTACGTAATATATGTGCGACCCCTTGACACATTCAGTTCCCTGTAGTTAATGTACAAAAAAAGGCCCTTGATCTGCTTTATGAATGTTCTGCCAGAAACACTCGTTCATTGCACGTATTACATTTGTGAGTTTTCGCATTCTGCAAGGAGAATGTTTCGGCTTTGATATTTCCCGCCGAAATCCCACAATTCATAGTGAATGTAATTTCGGTGGCTATTAACAAGAATTTATGCTGACCGAAAAATTGCCGTTTCACTTGTTTGAAATTCCCGTTTCGTACATAAACTCTCCCAAATGACTACTACCAGTGGTAGAATACGCCAGCGATTGTCAAAATTTCGCTCTTCACTAATATAAATTAGCTGATTGCGGCGTCGCCGACGCTTTAAACTTTCTTCGGTTGTTTTAACCTTTGGTTTTTTTTTCTTTCTTCGGTTCAGAGTCCTCTTTGTTCAGTTTAGATGTTTTGTCAGCGTTGCGAATTAACCACTTAATTTTTGCTATTATTTTGTTATATTGAGCTCGATTTGTACCTTTGGCTTTCCTGAACTTAGGTAATGTATTGTTTAATAAAACTGACTTCGTCAAGAGTTGTTTCGAAATGTTTTTCTGTCAAATTGTCGTATTACATATTTTAAATTTAAAATTAATTTGAAAACCACACGACGTCGGCAAATACGCATTTATCTGTTGCACCTCCGAGTCACTTGGGTTACCTTGATTTCTCACATAAAAATTATCCTTATAGGTATTCTTTGGAGTCATAACGCTGATGCTCGCGACCGGTTCGATGAAACTGCTATGCTCTTCTCGGCGACGTGCACACACGGCCGTCTGATCCGGGCAACTCAATAGGCCCTTCACTTATTTAGTTCACTTTCCTTGAAAGTAAATTCTTCGTTTTTGTATTCATTGTCTTCTAAGACTTATTCTACGTTTTTCTCTACGTAGGTATTGGAGTTTAATCAACGCCATCTACATAGATCTATTTAGGTGGCGTTATTTAATTACCTGCGTACACACCAAGATCGCAGCACCGAAACACGAAAAAACACGTTTTTTGGAAATTTCTTAGAATCTTATGGCCGGTTCCGAAAACTAATTATCAGATCCCCATCAGGAAACGGAGACACGTCTGGCATCTCGTATGTCTCGATTGGGGCACGAGAATTGGTCTAACCGTGACAGAACCGCACATCCGCACACTCGAGAAGTCACTCAAATACTACATAAGGATTTTTAAAAATCCTTGACTCTTGTTTTTCCCCTAATGCACTTCGTGGAATTTTGCAAAATGAAGGAGAAAATTGCTATTAAAACTACATAACGTCCTTATTTAATTATTATTTGATTAATATTACAAATAATGCAATGTCCAGATTTTTGTATCAACTTCCGAAATTGCCTCCACTACCCAGTTGTTGAGGACCTTTAGTGTAGCCTAATATGTTGAATGACGAGTACCGATCCTTGCACAAAATAAATAGAATCAATTTGCTCGAATTTAACATTGTTCGGTATGTCAATAAAATGTAATTACTAGGGAACGGATTTCCATGTAATTACATGTTTTTACAGGAACGAGATACCTATATTCAATTATTTTTTAGAGTTTACAACACATTCTGAATGAATAAGAACTATTTTTATTTTACATATTATAGTATAATTACATTTTTTACATATTTTAGCTATTACTATATATTTCGTTACATTTTTATGTATTTAGACGTCGAAACGGAACATTTCAGATGCACGTTTGCAATATAGGTTTCGGAATCATCTTTCTTACGTATCAAATAAAATGCAGCTGCGCTTCTATAACCATATCTTCGTCATGAATTTTCAAACTACCCCCACTCCCGCTCACTGCGTACTCGGAGTCAAAGATGAGCGGAGTTTTGTGAACAAAAGTAATTTTAACCACGTGCGTGCTCATGTTTTAAACAGCACGTTTGTTAATCGATCGAAAACTAACAAATATATTTTACAGAAAATTGTGGGGGAAGGGTGTATTCCCTTTAATCCCCTACCGCGGGATCCATCATAGGCTAGACGATACTACTACTCACTTGAACAGCGGCTACTCATAAACATTGCAATATATACTATGAACGTATTTTATATTTGGAATACAATTCTCATGTGTGGTGAAGTCTAGTGGGCAATTACTACTGTGGAGGTAGAACCTACTTTCAGTCACTCCGAATCTTTGTTAAAAACTGATCGGCGACGTTCTATGCTCGGAAAATGCTTGTAGATAACAATTTTAAACACAATAATGAATTTTTATTTTACACATTTTCTATTTTTTTCATACATGTTTTGAAAAAAATAAGTACATATATATGTACATATTTTGCATTTTTTATTACAATAAAATCCGTTCCCTAGTAATTACTGATCATCTAATTCCGTAATTTTGTAATTTTTTCAATACAAAATCGATAATTATGAATTTGGCTGCCAAAGTGATTTGTATCGTTAGATCAGTTTCGCATATACTCACATACAATACAACAGCACATACTTTCTTGCATTGTTTTTAAATTTGCAATTTTCAAAAATTCAGAAAGTTCAACGAAAATGAGATGTGCGCCGTTCTTTTGGACGTTCCTTGTTCGTTCTATGAAAACAAATTGGAGCGTTTTTTGAGAAAATGTTATTTTTTTAATGATTTGCTTTATTCTCAAGCAGAAATTAAGGAAAAATTATTAAATTTTAAAAAAATGTACAGAAAAGGTTTTAAACATGTGATTTTTCAGAACATATTTTGTTTAAAATAAAAGTCTCTTATCGTCACATTTGGGGTTTTCGAATGATACCATTTTGCAATTTTCGACAATGCATATTTCGCCGGGAATGGGACTAGCGCTAGTGGCGTAGTTGGGGGGGGGCACCATTTTCAGGGCTGAGGCCAATTAGAAAACCCGACCTGAAATCTCGAAATGTGTTTTTATAAAAAAATGCATTTTTAATTAGTTATACTTTGTTTTAGATATTTATGTAAAAAATTAAATTTCAATTATTCTGAATTACATAGTTTTTTTAATATATTGTAAATAAATGGAATGTGCAAATCTGCTTGTGCTCTTGTTAAATAATGTATAAACTATTCAGTAATAGATCATTTTATATTTAATTTAGGGGGTGATACCATTAGTACTGTTCCGGGTGACAACTGAAGCTATGCCACTGACTAGCGCCACTTTTTTTTTTTACTGTTTTTGACACATACGACAAGAAAAATTAAAGAAAAAATTAGAGCCGTTTTTGTTTTGAAAATTGCTCAAATTTCTCGTAAAACTTCGCCAAAACTACTCATGTTTTCGAAAAATTGTATATAACGCTATTTCAAGATGTTTTTGGAGAACATATCTTGAAATAACTAGTGGTGCTAAAACAGAACTTAATTTCTCGCCTGTACTTTCATGCAAAATTATGCGAAAAGAACTCAAATTTTCGAAAAATTGTACATGACCTTATTTCAATATATATCTTTAAGGAACATATTTTATTAAGGGAAAAATCTCTATCTTCATAATTGTAACTGTAGGAAGACGCCGGATTTTTTTTCTTAATTTTTGCAATTTTCGAAAAATCAGAGTTTTCAACGAACATGAGACCTGCACCATTCTATTACATGTGTTTCACATTATCCAACAACAAAATTTAATCATTGATGATGGAGCTTTTTTTTGAAGTTCCTGGGGCTTAATGGAAAGTACTCCCTAAAATAAAATATAGTCTTCAAATTCAAGGGGCCGGGATATCAGCCAGATCGATTGGGGAATATCAATTTTGGAGAAAATCAGCTGAAGGATTTAGCTACTAGCGTTGTTCAGGGACGGACGGACAGACAGACACGTGTTTGCCGTCGAATTTTCGCTATCAACGACTCACAAAACATGGATTCTGGCTACACCACGATTGGAGGATTTTTTTCTAAATTTAGCAACTGGATTTATCCGCATTCTCGTTATCAATTCCCGGGAGTGATTTTTTTTCTCCCGGAAATTCGCCGTTTTTTCGCGTAGCATTACATAACTTTCTCTATACTATGTATATTACTCCGTATATACGTACGTATACGAGAAAGTAACTTTGCTTTTTCGAGTAACATTGCATTTTCGAGAAACTTTACATGATATTATTTAAAACATTTACTCGTAAATATAATAATGCCAAGACCTTATAGCCAGTACACACCAAGGAAATTAGAAAAATTTGTTACTGGAAAGTCTGTGTCATTCTATAGCACCTCTAGTTTTCTTTAAAATGTTGATCAAATGACGCAGGTGCGATTTTCATTAAAATCTCTGATATTTCTCAGGATGCCAAAAATTAATTTGTTTTACGTCATCCTACTGCCTATAGAGTGTTTCACTAATTAAGCCTGTGTATAATTAAATATTTAAATAATAAATGTACAATTATTTAAAAATATGAGTAGTTTTCGCCAAATTTTGAAAGAAATAGTGACAATTTATATGTATACGTAAACAAGTTTTTGTCAAAAACGGCTCCGTACTTTTTCCTTGCTGTGGTCAATAGAGCAAAATTCGCCCAGTAGAATGGCATATATCCTATTTTCATGAACACCTCTGGAATTTCGAAATTTTTACAATTTTTATTTGCTTTGAACACCTTCCTACAAAGAGATTTACATCTCAATGTAATCTTTTCCACAATGTTAGATCTTTAAATCTTTTCATACACACTTTTCTCGAAATGGTAGTATTGAGTTATATAGTGTGACCATTTTGTATCCTTGTCGTTAGAATCGCCGTAACTTTAAAAATTCATTTTTGAAGCTAAAACACATATGAACTGCACAACACAGGGGAAGGTTGTTGCTTTTGAAAACTAAGCGATCGAGGTCAAATCTCAGCTGTTGCAAATATTTGTTAGTTCTTTAAGAATTGACCACAGAATAGTGAATTCATTGGCTGAAGTAATATTTGTGTTAAATCTTTGAATTTTCATAAATGAGGAATGGTTGTATTTTTTTCCTTCAAATTCTCTCGCTCCGTTTGATTGGAAGTTTTTCAAGTCATGGCTTAAGTTTTAGGAAGATAGAAATGACATTATTATAAAATTACTTAACCATTACTAATAACACGAGAAAGATTGAGGCGTTGTAGTTCCACTATTTTGGGGTGTTGCTGGAAAACCCGTGAATCTTATCTAGAACCGACTCGGCCATTTACGCGTAAGAAAAATCAAGGAACGCACATATTATCTCCTACACATTTGATTTACTTATGAATATCGTCCATAAACCTCACACTTCAAAAAATATTAATTACAAAATAAGAAAAAGAGTCTCTCTATACACGCATTGTATAGCCTGATGTAAAAAAAACTCCCAATGTAAGGTGTTATTAACTGTGTGAATTGCTTTCGATACTCCTTTCACCAGGCAGCCCACCCTTGGGATGACCTTAGCGTTTCGGCTTTCAAGCTCAGTTTTTAAGTAGTTTTTGTCGGTTTAGGGGAAAAAATTAATAAACACGTCTATTGACGAATTAAATTCTTTCTCGCACGAACGTTAATGTTAGAAGTTACAAAACTTATTTTCTCTTTAATGGCGTTTGGGTGATGTATTATTACCATCGATGTTTTCTTCTCGATGTCACATTCCAACCCGCGAACAGCCCTCACAGCCTGCCACAGGATACTCTCTCTCCCAGAGACCGCACCATAGCGGAAACATAGGGACACGTGTCCCCTCTCCCATTGTTTTGTTACGGCCGAAATCTAACATATAAAATGAATGTTTTATGCGCTGCCATATTGTCCACCCGATTGTGATAAAACTTTTTTTGAATTCAATTGAATGTGCCTTATTTTACGTGGCGAGACTTTGTCAACTTATTGCTTGCACTTGCGCGAAGAATATAGGCATAGTACGATGGGAAATGCGTATGTCTGTCGCACATGGACGCAAAACGGGGCGTTGTTGGTTGTATGCTGACAAGCGCCCCTGAAGTTCCACGCAACCCGCCGCACCCTCATGTGTTAAGCGTGCCTTCGTTGCATATTTTGCCCCTGCGATTGTGAAATATCGGCCGGAAGTAATACTTGAACGTGGTCTCGAACAAGTAAATCAAATTTCTCCAAGACAGTGTCATAGCGAATGCATGCCCAAACTTGAGGGAGAACTTTTTAACAAAAGGATACTCGACAATCATGTCCAAATCAGGACATAGAACAATCTCACACTCGCGAGAAAGTCATCTATTGACATTTTGCAGAGCGTAGCGTCAAACGTGATTAAAAATCACGTTACCAGTAGCGCGTGAAGTGTAATACATTGCAATAGCGAAGCATTGCCGGGTCCACATAGGTATTCAAAGTGAAAAGTGTGTTAACGGAAATTCAATATTGAAAAAAGTTTTCAAAGTTCAATCTGTCGTTCTTATCCATGCACGAAAGTGTGAACGTTAGACTTAAATGCGCGCCAAGGTAGACGAACATTAAAGAGAATTATTGCATTCATGTAATTTAAAACAAAATCGACTTTTTCTTTGTCAGTAATGACTGTGAAAATAATTTATTTTTCAAGGAAGGCAAATTGGAATGGTATTGATCAAAAATATAGTTCACAAGTAAACAAGATACAATCAAATAATATTATAATAAAAACTACTTTAATAAATACTTTAAAAATGTCTCTTTAATAACACGATGAGTACCCTCAAATTTAAAGCTATACGCTGAAATGACCAGAAGATCGATTACATGTTTCCTTGCATACAAAATCAAATTGAATTTAAATGACAGAGAATGATGATATATTGTTTATCAGCAACATTATTAAACTGCGAACTGAAGTCTTGAAATATACCGGTCGTTTGTTACAGAAAGGGTTTTAATATAATTCATGACCGTAAATCAGAGGAAACTCAGTCGTTCAACTGTGCCTTATTCGACACGTGCTGGTGGCTTGTGCAATGTGCTTTGTCGGCCTCAAGAGAGCGGCTACGAGAGTATCGTAGACGTCGACATGCGAGACGCTCTCCCTTTTAATGATGTTCTTAAAAGAAAAAAACTAAATTACACGTCAGTAATTTTGCTTTAATGCCGACCTGGATGGCCGAGGTGGCTAAGAGCGAGTACCGACTCAGCGCTTCGGTCGCGGGTTCGAGTCCCGCCTTGGGCATGGCTGTTTGTCCCTTGTCTTTGTGTGTGTGTTGTCGCGGAGGGCCTGGCGTTCTGCTGATCCCAGATCAGAGGAGCCCGCAAGTGTTTGTCAAGTGTATGGTCGAATATGCGTCCCTTCGGGACGTAAAGGGCAACCGGCTGTCGGCTGGATAAAAGCCCTAGGAAAAAAAATTGCTTTAATACTTACTTTTTGTACATTTTACTTTACTAAATTTACTTCATGTTAGTACTTTAGTAGCCGTTACAAATAATTATGCTGCAAAAGTGTGCCCAGCCAGAAAACTTTTTCTCTGCGATGGGATTCAAACTCATGTCCTTGGATTCAGCACGCCATGCATGTTACTCCTACACCACCAGGTTCACAGTTAAACTCAACCTGTCTTTGAACGCTTTAAAAAGTGGAACATTTGCGTTTACAATTTTCCAAAATTCGGGTATTTTCGTGTTTGAAGATTAGTTTTAAAGAACAGATTTCATTAAAGAAAAATCTACCATCAATTGAAATTTTGCCATGTTATTTTTTTTTGTTTACAACTTTCAAAAATGCACAGATTACCGGAAATGGGACATGCGCCAATTTTATTAAGTCTTTTGCTGTAGGCGAGGAAAAAATTAAAGAATAATATTGGATCAGTTTTTGAGTAACTTTTTTATAAATAGCATCCAAGCACTAATGATAAAAATACTCGTTTTTTAAAAAGAAGGTTCGGTTATAGTGAACCTGAACCTCGGCTAAAGTGAACGTAGGAAATTCAACGTCCTGGAAATTAATTTCCTCCTGGAAAAGAATATATCGCCTCAGTGCCATAACGTCCAACCCTAGGCAACTTGAAAAAAATATAAAAAAAACCACAATGGGAGAAGTCTCCCTTTAGGTGAAGGCAGCGAACCCTGAATGGGGACCTTAGTGATGACCTTACGCCACTCGGGCCGTGTCCTGGGTGGGCTGCAACTGGCGGCGGCGACGTGCGATTGCTTGCTTCAGTTTCAATCTTGGTGTTTCTTGATTTTCCGCGGGACGAAGCCCGTTGGTTTCTACGTAGGCGACCGGAAGCCCTGCCAAAGCCTGGTGATATCCGCCGTGCCGCGCGGGAATACAATCAGTTTCATGCGTCGCCTGCGCCAGCGCCATCCCGCGACCGAAAGCGTCTCGTGTGTTATCAGGCGAGTGAAAGGGCAAGAGGAGAGTGGGGCGGTGTTCCAATAGTAGCGGCGGCGATGGTGTAGCGGTTAGCGCATCGGACTGCTATACCCAAGTTCGCGGGCTCAAACCCAATCGAAGCCGTGGATTTTTAAGGGCGAAAAAATCCTTCGTACGCATACCTTCAGAAGGGAAATAAAACCGGCTCTCTCATGTAGTAGATTTACTGCATGTAAAAGATCCTCAAGCCTAAATGACGCCTCTGAGCTAAATTCAAATTGCCTGTTTCGTCGCCCAAGCAATACCTTCTTTCATCCCTAGTAGGTGAAAGGAGCGTAGCGGAATTTGCGTGGTCAGGCGGAAGAGCGGGCCTCATGGCCTGAGTCTCGCCATGTAAAATAAGGCAAATTCATTTCAATAGTGCAAAGGTCATTTAAGGGTGTCAAACTGCATTACGGTACTTGGACACAGAGGACAATGCAAAATCAAGTATGGAGAAATCTGGAGAAGTGTCTTTTTAAGTGTCCTTTGCTCTATCCGTGGGAAAAAATTAAGAATAAATTTGGAGTCGTTTTTGAGAAAAATAAATTAAATTGCAACAACTTCAAGCTGAAATTATGCAAAAGTTATTCGATTTTTTAAAAATGTACATTATTTGATTTACGGATCAAAATAGATTGTAGGGGAAAAAATCAGTTATCAATATTGTACTTTTAATTTTTTTTCTTTCTTTCAATTTTTGAAAATACAGAGGTTGCCAATTTTTAACCAACACTAATTTTTAACTATCATTATGTACAGTGGAAAAAATAAGGATATAATTTGGAGCGGTTTTTGAGAAAATATTTTTAAAAATTGCCTGTATTTCATGTAAAATTGCGCGAAAAATACTAGTATTTTCAAAAAATTGTACCTCTTCTTGTTTAAAGATCTGTCTTCGAAGAGGATTTTTTAAGGAAAAAATATTTATCATCAGTACTGTAATTATAGGAAGATGGCGAAAATATTGGTACTTTTGCAATTTTCGGAGATTTTGAGATTTCAACAAAAATGAGACCTGCCCATTCTTTGCGCTATTCGCAAACAATTTTTAATTAAAATTTGGAGTCTTTTTTTTTTGAGAAAATTTTGAAATGTTGAGGTGCCATGCAAAATACAAAAATAAAACATAAAATATCCATTTCAATCTCAGGGGCTCGAGTTCGTCCTGATCGGTCAGAGAATATCAATTTTATAGAAAATCGTGTGAATAGTTTAGGCTCTGGTGTTGATAAGCGAATGGAAGGGAAAACACTCTTGTCAATCAATTTTTCAGAATAAAGGATTCACACGAATTCTGACTGCACAGCATGAAAAACAGATCCCTCAACATTTTTTTTGTCGAAAAATCGCTGGTTTTTGCCGCAGCAGAACAATACTTCCCGGTGACTATGTATGCGCGAAATAAGGCGAGAAAGTAAAAGGCGCAATAATTTATCTCTAACAAAATTATATTGGCAAAAAAAAAGAGCATGTATCCTGCTCACTGCCTCTGTTTCCACTCCCTTCGGTAATGTACGTAAATGTACCGCATTCTGTAACGTGTTCTCAGAAATTGTATAGAATTTGTAATGTTCATTTTAATTGTGTCAGTGTTATACGCTCGTGGAGGGTAGACAGCAGCGGGCCCAACGGAGTTTTGTAATTTTTGTCAATATATTGAAAAAAAATCTTGATTGCGTCACATTTCGTTGGAGTATTCCCATTGTAAGTACAGTTTTGTATTGCAAGCTAACAATTTGATAAACGATATTTCAAAAATATTAGAGGGAGCACGAACTACCCCCCTCCCCAACACTTTCTTGATTTCTCTGTGAAGTTTGATGTCAGTGAAGGAAGGAGCGGTCGCGCCTTCAACAGTTGGCTTCCGGTTTCTTCTAATGAAATATCAAATGGGACGTTCTTGGATGTCCGGGAGACGCCTCATCGTAGGCACAGATACCAACGTTTCGGCCGTCATGCTGCGACCTTCCTCAGGGCAAAATTCGTGGCACTGCATTGGCGTTTTGCGTCTCCCGGACAGCTAAGTAGATACTGACTCCGGCCGCTGAAGCCTACGCTTTCGGGATCAAATAGATTCGGGGTAGACAGTAGGTGCGCTTTGACGAAACAGCGACGAGAGTATTTGGCAACGCTGTAGGCAACGGAAGGACGACGCGTGCTGGCCCGGTCTTTCACTCACAACCGTTAACGGTCGGATGCAGTCGAGTGACGAACCTTTTCTACGTATTCAGTGCGCTAGGAAAGTCCCTCCGTAGTGGCACCTTGATGGTGAAAGTGGGGTGCAATGAAAATTATGTTGGTAGCACGAGCTGCAGATTGTAAAAAGTAACCGGGAGGTCCTAGTTTCGAGTCCTGACGGCGGCCGGATTTTCGACACTAGCTGTTCAGCTAGGTCGAATTCAGTCGCTGTCTGGAGGAGAATTCTAGCGGCCGGCTGCTCTGATCGGTAATTTTCCGTGGTTTCTCCGATCAACACCAGGCGAATGCCGGAGCAGTACCCTACCAAACGGGCCACGGACCGCGCGCGATCTGTCCTTCCTCTTCCTTGTCCTATCCTCTCCCCTTACACACACACTTACACTAACATGCACTACACTACCACATATTCCGGGAGACCGGTCGGGAGCTTAGAGCTTGTCCCGGCTGGGGCGGTGCCCCGCTGGTAGGAGAGTTCTGGTTAGGGGGAAACCCCACTAGCTGACGGGAGGTCGGCGCCAGATCTCGCCATCCAGCGGGGAAGATCACCGCCATCTCCCGAGAAAACAACATGCACTGCACTAACGGGACTAATGACCAAAGTAGTTGACGCGCCCGGAAACACGAAAAAATCAATCAATCAATCATTGTAAAAAGTAAATTACGTACCCACTACACTCATAACAGATGCTGGAAGTGTCCCCTTTACTTGTTTCCCAGAGATCTGGTTGCTACCAACATAGCAATTTTTAATAGGAGGCCCTGATTCGGCCCACTGCGGAGAGGCTTCCCTGGCGCTCGATGAAGGAAGGACGACGGTGTTGTGCGATTCATTAGAGTGTGTTTGCAATCGAAAACGTACGTTAAACCTAAGAACTAATTGGAACCGAATACCTCTATCAGGATCTAAAAGCTTTTATGGAACATCTGTGTATCTCCGACTCTATTTTTGCTTTTATTAGGATTACAAGATAGTAAATACATAAAAATACGTGAAATCTCATTGTATCATACGATTATGTAATACTTATCTATCTCCAAAGAAAACTATAGCTTCCTAGATAACCCTGCTATTTTACTATAACATATTTATATAGTTTATATTAGGAAAGGGAAATGTTTGGCAATTATAACATCCTATGGATAAATAATACATTTTTCGTGACAATGTAACCTCACTATATACATAACCTCCAAATCCTAAACGGTTTATTCCTGACATATTTGAATTAATTTGAGAAAAAATTAACCATTAAGTTCCAGTTTTATTATATTGATAGTATGGATATTGTATTTTTCATTACTTCTATACTCATTGTGTGTTAGTGTTGAATTCGTGTTTAGTGGTGGTGGTGAAAACTACGTAAAGTGTAAGTTTGTCGTAGACGACAAAACAGGGAGAATGACGGGAACCGACAATCGAAATTCCGTCATTTGATGCCGGCGCATGCGCAGTACAATTCTCCCCAGAATTGTCGTGTTACGTCTTTCAAATCCACGACTTGCTAAAACTCTATATTGGACGCCGACACAAAACCTCGTCAATGTGTTATTGCTGGATAGGGAATTGCATCCCAGGGGTGTACCAAACAAATTCAAGGCGAAAGAGTAGAATTTTCTAGATAATGCTGCAGTGAAATCGTCATTCGCAAAAGGAACCCGCGACACACGTTATCCTGTCCAGTCAGGGAATATGCAAAACGTATTTTAGGCACTTAAAACTCTAACTCGGACGCCTGGCGGTTGGAGTTAGGTTTCTTACAGAGAGCTACAAGAAATGTTTCTTAGCTGTCGTAATCTGTAAAATGAGATTTTTGAGCCTCGATTATATTTTTTTAGTCTTAGCTTTTCTAAGTACCCCACTTAGTGACAAAGATAGTCTGGAAAGAACAGAATCTCGAAGTCTTTGTAAAATTAAATTAACAATTTGATTTTCTGTATACATTTAATCTCAAGGGTATGTTTTTTATAAATGAACACGCAATAATAGAATGTTTATGGACCAAAAGTGTCAGGCTTGCATGATATAATGTTCAGAGTCTGGCCATTTGAAGGCTCCGTTGTGAAGCTATTTTCACTTTTAAAACTACTATGTGCAACGTTCTACATATTCACAAGTGTTGAACTTGTGTGATAGTTGCTTACTATTTGAAACAACAATTTTTTGTGACAAGAGTCAACGGTTTTAGGATGAAATAAAATGACACGTTGAGAAACGGCTGTTAGTTACACCAACAATATTCAAAAGCGAATAGAGATTTGATATACGTGAAACCAACAAAGACTAAAAACTTGAGTATATTCCCTATATTTTTTTGTAAGACTACTGTCAAATTTAAAATATTTTAGTTTTATTTCCAGTGTTTGCTTCTGTTGAACATATCTGACTCAGAATAAAGATAACTTGGAAAATGTTTATTTTTATGTATATGTTTTAGTTTTTAATGCCATAGAAAGCTTCGTTTAGGAGTTATTTATAACGTTGTCGGTTCAAAAACCGAGTGTTGCAGGTTGCATTTGACAAGAATATTTAGTTTTCTACAGCGCCATAATTTTGTTCCGTAAATTTTCCGATATTTTTAATAGTTATTCTCCTCTTTGGGGCGGAGATGAATCCAACAAATCAGAGATAATTAAAATTGGTCCAGCCGTTCTTGAGTTATAAATGGTGTAACTAACCCGACATTGTTTTATTTAGATTTCCAATGATAAATCGAAAGAAAACTATGCAGGCTCCTGCCATGTGAGAGGTGTCTATAGTTAGATACCTAGGAAGACGGAAAAATTTCAAATCAATGAGAGCTTCGATTTTGTCTGAAAAATGCAAATATTCCCTTGTTTTATTCCGCTTCTTCTCATTCTAGAAGAGAATTCTCATCCACCATACGTGAATGATTGTGATATTGCGACATCGTAAGGCATCAAGGCTCCAAGTAGAGGCCACTGTCAATTAAATATTTGCTCTTAACGAGTTAAGAGAATGTCCTGTCTCGGTTCGTAAGGAACTCTGGCTCAGTGTATCCATGTATTCTATACCATGTTATTGCAGTATTCGTGAAGACTGTTTTTGGTAAAATATTTAATTAGTTGCAGTGTTTGACGAAGGTATATTGTTGTTTTTGAGCAGTGTGCGTGTCCCTTTGTGGTAAACTATTTTGTATGGGGTTTATCAGCTGCACTTTTGTTGCTGGAGGTCACTAGTTGTTATTATTCGTATGTGGAAGAAAGTGTAAAGAGTACAAGATATATTTTTAATTTTTTTTTTCAAGTTAAATAATTTTAAAACTAAATTATAATTACTGTGTACATTAAACTACCTCTTTGAATTGTTTATTATTTATTGGTTTGACTTACCAAAAGTTGCTTCTGCAACTAGACAGATAATGTGAATTACGTAATAATAATAATATAATAATAATAATAATAATAATAATAATAATAACAATAAACCAGGAGCGGTGGCTCAGTGCATCAACTGATGTCTCTGCAGCGCCTCTGAACGGGAGGTCCTAGGTTCGAGTCCTGACGGCGGCAGGATTTTCGGCACTAGCTTTTCAGCTAGGTCGAATTCAGTCGCTGTCTGGAGGAGAATTCAAGCGGCGACGTAATTGTACAACAGACGAATCTATGTGCAGGTACCCAGATGATGAGTTCGTTTCACCGTTAGACCGACGCCGTTGAAGGTTTTAACGGCCTTCTGATTCGACAATCGAAACAAATGAATCAGTTGTAGCGAAAGATGGCGTATGAGTTAGTAAATGTATTTCTTATTGAATGTTTTCTTATGAGAATGTGACATTTCGAAAAGTGTTGAATGTGACGCGGTGGATAATATAAATAATTGGCTGTTGACATACTGTCGCCTCGTCCGTTATTTGTTCCCCATCGGGCAAAGCTACTTGGTGCCGTGTGAGGTGTTGCGTTGCAGCAGCGCGCTGACGGCGCGGGCGGTTGTGTCGCAGACTACGCGGCGGCGGCGGCCGCGGCGGCGGCGGCTGCGGCGGCGGCGGACGGCGGCGCGGGGGCGGTGGCGGACTGCTGGGGCCCCGCGGTGACCGGGGTGCCGCCCCCTCTGCTGCTGCCGGTGCCGCTGCCCACGCTGTACAACGGCACGGAGGCGGGCGCGGGCGGCGGCGGCGCGGGCGGCGGCGGCGGCGCGGGCGGGCGCGCGGGCGGCGGCGCGCGGGCGGGCGCGGGCGTGGGCGGGGTGGCCGGCGGCGGCGCCAAGCCCAGCCTGCTCGAGCTCGTGCTGTACAACGTGGCCGCCATGCTGGCGGGCGTGGCCGTGGGCTACGACGTGCGCCTGAGCAACGTGTCGCCGCTGCACCCGCGCCTGCTGCCTCCCGCGGTGGCCGCCAGGTGAGCCCTCTTTGACTTCCATTGGTTTGTAGCGGCGCCGGGCGTAAATCAGCAATTACCATGCCATCCAATCGGGAACTTGAACGCCACTGTGGTGACATTCAAGCTCCCGATTGGATGAACGTCACTGTGGTGACATTCAAGCTCCCGATTGGATGAACGTCACTGTGGTGACATTCAGGCTCCCGATTGAATGAACGTCACTGTGGTGACATTCAAGCTCTCGATTGAATGAACGTCACTGTGGTGACATTCAAGCTCCCGATTGGATGATCGTCACTGTGGTGACATTCAGGCTCCCGATTGGATGACACCGTCAACAGCCGATTTATATCAAGTGCCACTACAAATAATTCGAAGTATATTTATTTATTTATTTATGTATTTATTCACAGGTTCTTCTGTACAAAATACATTTTCCTGTACCCATTTTTCCCCAATACAGCTTATAAATCTACCCATAATATCGACATCTATTGAAGGAACATTTTAATATTAATTTTCCATCTATCTCTAACTTCCCATTTTTTCTCTTGCAATTTTTACTTTCTCCCTGCGGAGTAGAGAACGTTGTATAGTGCTGCGCGAAAAATCGGTGAATTTTCGGCAGAAAGACTCTTATTACAGTGGATACAGTAAAAGTGGATCAATCCAGTAGTTAAATTTAGATTTAAAAAACCTCTAACACGTGCTGTCGCCAGAACCCATATTTTGTGGGTCGTTGATACCGAAAAATCAAATGACGGCAAAACGTCTGTCTGTGAACAACACTAGCGGCTGAATCGTTCAGCCGATTTTCTCAAAAAATGATATTTCCCAATTGATCTCCGTGATGTCGCGGTCCCTTGAATTTGAAACCGCAATGTTTTAGTACCTCTCAATACATGAAACTTCTGGGACTTTTCAAAAAATTTCAAAAAAATGGCTACATCGTTTTTGATTATTTTTTGTGGTTGGATAGTGTGAAGGACCTTTAAGAGAATGTTGCAGGTCTCATGTTCGTTAAAAATTCTGATTTTTCGAAAATTGCAAATGTACAAAACTTTTTCGGTGTCTTCCTACCACTACAATCATGAAGATAGATATTTTTACCTTAATGAAACCTGCTCCTTAAAGATATATTTTGAAATAAGGTTACGGACAATTTTTCGAAAATTTGAGTATTTTTCCCGTAATTTTATTAGAAAGTGCCTGCCTTTTTAGCACCTTTTTAGCCTATTTTCCAAATACATCAACATATATATCTACCCATAATGCCGAGAAATATTGAAGGAACTTTTTAATATTAATTTTCTATCTATCTTCCCATTCTTTCTCTTGCATTTTTCTTAGAAATTTTGTGATTTTCTGCCTTTCAAAAGTGTTTCGGTTTTCCTCTCATTCTTCTATTGTTTGAGTACCATACTAAAACTTTTGTAGCCTATCATCTTGAATTCTTTTAATACGTGTAAACCAGGTTAATTGCTTACGTTTAATGAATTCTAAAACTTTTTTTTTTCATTTTTTCGGGTTTTTACTTTCTTATTTTGTCGTTTATTGTTAATCGTGCCAGTAATCTTCATTGCCAGTAATCTTTCTTAAACTTTGATTTAATTTCCAGGTTTCTGCTCCATATGTCTCTACACTTTGTACTATTGTTTTATAAATTAGTATTTTATTTTCATTTGAAAGACTTTTGTCCCATAAAATGTCATTTAACATAGAAGTAATTATTCTACATTGATGAATTTTGTATCTAATATTTTCTTCACAATCATCTTTGGTAATTTTCATCCCTAAATATTGACTTTCCTGAATAATTCTTCTTCTCTCATCGAATATTAAATTTGTAAGAGATTTTTCATTATTCATACAAAATGTTTTCTCAAAATTTATTTTCAAACAAATTTTATTATATTCATCTTCTAATTTTCTGAACAGATACTTTACATCTTCCTCATCCTGAGCAATAATTATTTGATTATTATCAAACAGTAAAGTAAATATGTAACAATTATTACCAATTGGTAATCCCATTTTAACGCACTTTTTTCCTTTTTTCCTATTGTCTGCTATATAATATTTCTGCGTACTTGGCAGCTGGGGATGGGGTAAAGCGATGTTGCCACTTACTCAGGCGGCAGACACGTGGTCGTGTGGTCGTTCTCTCATCAGATCATATCAGCAGCAGTAGCAGGAAAGAAATCACAATGAGAGCACTCAGCAGTAGCAACAATTTTCAGTTACTTCGCGCTGTTAGATTTAATTTTTTTCTTAATAAGCATCAGCAACTCTGCAGTGACGCTATCATAATTGAATCGTCTGATTGGATAGCGGAACCCCCTCTCCCCATTCAGCCGCTAGCTGTCAAGTGAACATAAATAGTATTCGAACAGTAGAGCGCGCCCCGACCGAGGCGGTGCCCCGGTGACGGAGATACCTGAAGACGCCACCCCCATGTCAGCTGACAGTCAGTAGATCGGCACCGATCTCACGTTCTGGCGCGAAAGGAACTCCAGCACCTCCCTTGGTATAACAAGCACTACACTTACGGGGCTAATGGCCCTAGCACTTGACGCGCTCGGAAACATAAAATAATCAATCGATCAACCCGAGTATGAAATATATTTCCACACATGCGAGTATCATAAACTTCATATGAGTTATTACTACCCATTATAAAGACTTTCATATAATAGTTTTTCTACGTCAAACGGTAACTATTAGACGTGTAACCTAGTTATACCTTTTCTCCTATTTACGGCGGTGTTAATTCCATGACTGATTCACTTCCGTTCAACATTTAGCATTTCCCTCTGGCGGTAAATCTGCGAACAGGTCATCTCAATAGAACGAAAAATATTCTAGCACAGTGGCCAACCGTTGATCAAAATCCTCTCCTATAATGAAACTGTATCCAACATGACTGTTGGGCACGACCTGCAGTCATCTGATTACGAAATTATACAACGGGAGAACAAAAAATTGATTTACGTTACAAGGACGAAATATATTACGAATGACATGTTTCCGGCGGAGCCCGATTTTCGAAGTGAGCCGTGTAACACTTCCGACCGCGTGTCGTAACAAGTTTTTTATACTCCTATTGTATAATGCTGTCATTTGATGCTTGCAACCCGTTGCATAATGATATTCATTATGATACAGGTTCTTGACCAATCACAGAGAACCTTACAAACCAAGTATTGACAGTTCATTAATCATTGAGAATCGTTCTAGTAAGTGGACATTAAAAGTAGTCCGACTGAGTACACTAAAATTGCATTTAATATTATGTTATGTTTATCAGTTTTAATTTGTTTTATAATCGGTAATTTTTACGTGGAATATTATTTAAAATAAATTGGATCGTAATTTCACTTTGATCCTATTTGACTAGGGCAGTGATAATGGTAGAGGGAACTTTTGACTGGAGTTAAGATCAGAACGCAAGTTATTTTGTGTTATATGTTGCTGCCATGTGTTTGTCCTTAAAAACCGGCCAATTCTTCAGTATGAAATGTCTAGTGAATCAGAGGAAGACCTCCAGAAATAAGAGAGAAAGTGAAAATGGTGACCTCGGAATAATTACCGCAACTTGTATACTCTCTCGCAGGCGGTGTGGTAAACCAAAGCCACCTGTGGCAGGTAGGGTAGCTGTCCGCTTGGTGGCCTTGGTTCAACCCTGCATGTCAACTGCCACGAAGCGATTCAATGTAAAAGTTTAACTTATAAAAGTTACTATAAGTCGTAGAAAAAGTCCCTTATGAAACTCGATGTAATGGGTATTAATACACTCGTGTGAAGTTTACGAAACTCGCTCGTACCTAGCTCGTATCGTCATATCACACTTGTGTATTAATACCCATCATTACTTCATCGTCTCATGATGTACTATTTTATACTCCCATTGTATAATTCTCGCATTAGATGACTGCGGCTTGTTGCATAAGGATCATTAAGGTCATAGGGTCATTATGATACAGCTACATTATAGTATAGGTGTTTGTCCAACCACAGAGACGTTGATAATTCAGAAGTAAGCAATCATCGGATATCGTTCTATGAAGTTTTTCTTCCGAGTGTAAATATTTAACTGGGCCGAGACAGCCCATGAAGTGTCGGCAAATCGCATATGCAATGCCGTGTTTGCAAAACTCTGGAGAAATTCCCCTATCTGAACTGTAACAGTTATTAAACTGATACGAAATAAGAACAGATACATTCGATGACATTTCCTTAATAAATTGAATTCTATCTTGAGTTGTATACTGCTCGTTTAAACTCGGATTGCACTTATGCTTCACCAATGTCATTTATGAGACCTAGGTTGCTTTGGTTGAACTCAGCTGTCACGTAACCGATGAATGTAAAAGTTTAACTTTAATAGCTATTATTAGCTAATAATTACTATAAAAATACTTCATGAAAATCAATGTAATGGAAAACTTCGCCGAATGAAGTTTACAATACTCATCCTTTACTCGCTCGTGTCATCACTTCATATCAGTGTATGAATACCCATCATTACACCATTGTTTAATTGGTTGTTTGATTAGTGATTCCGGACGCGTCAATTGCTATGATCACTTGCCCCGTAAGTGTAGTTCATGTTTCATCGCGGGAGGTGGCAGTGATCTCCCCCCGCTGGATGATATCTGGCGCCGACCTACAGTCGGCTAGCCCTAACGGTTCTCCCTAACCAGGTATCTCCCACTAGCCGGCACCGCCTCAGCCGGCACAAGCTCTAAGCTCCCGACCGATCTCTAGGGAAGTGTGGTAGTGTAGTGCATGTAAGTGTAAGTGTGTGTAAGGGATGGGATAGGGCAATGAAGGAGAAGGAAAGATCGCGGGCAGTTCGTGGCTCGTTTGTTAGCGTTGGTAATGCTCCGGCATTCCCCTGGTGTTGATCCGAGAAACCACGGAAAACTACCGATCAGAGCAGCTGGGCGTTCGAATTCTCGTGCAGACAGCGACAGAACTCGACCTAGCTCTCTAGCTAATGTCGAAAATCCTACCATAGTCGGGATTCGAACCCACCGTTTTATAATATACTAATATTTCATGCAGTAGGTGGCGTTTACGTTTTAATTTCATATTGTGACTTGCTCTCTTCACGGGCAAAGCAGCTGCTTGCCATCACTCTTGTTATCTGCGTCATCCATTGTATGCTTTGTGTCATTTATTTCAAGTTTCGTTCAGGGAATTGCAATGATCAGCGTGACTGGTGGTAATATATTGAATATGGTCATGTACGAGTATTGTAGGGTCTTGTTGCCTAATATCAAGATGAAATCCGAAGCCGATGAAGTTGAATTTTCCGATCTCCTTTATGTCACGTAAACAATGGAAGTGCGGCATACAAATAATTGACCTCGCTGGAGCAAGATCACTGCCCAAACCGACAGAATTGGCAATAGTGCACCTCATTAATTGTGAGCTTAGTAATTGTTCACGTTGACTGTTCCGTTATCTATATTTCAGGGGTGTGCAAACTTTTTTTATCCACGGTTCCCTTAACCTAGACGAAATTTCCCGCGGCTCCCCTGGTAACAATGAGTTTCAAATATAAGGATTAATATAGGTGTACCAAAGAGTCAACACAAATGAGTTAGTGATATAATTGACTATTTTATTTCTCCATGCTAATTAGGTCTTAAAATAACACAACGCATTTTATTCAACTTTAAATTTTATGATAAAAGTTTTCTAAAAATTAATGAGAAAGACGAGCGTGAATTGTTCAAATCGGGGTTCAATATTTGAAAGTGCGACTAGCAATTCTTTTTCAACCATTCACAGTTCAATTTCAATCTGTGTTTGGTTTTTCATTACTGCTGGCATTTCATTGCTACAATGCTGAAAAGCCTACATCACACAAGTAGGATGTTGCAAAAGGAATCAAAACCCGTAGGGCCATGTTACCTATTTGTGGATATTCCTTTTTTACCAAGCTCTAGAACGCAATGAGTGGTGATGAATCGAACCTCGATTTTAATCTGGAATTAAAAGATATATCGATGAGTCACTCTTCTTCTTCAATGTTTAGTGTAGATGGGATTTCTGTATTAAAGGGATTTTTTATCAAATTATGGTCAACAACCTCTTCTGGAAGTACTTGTGAAAGCAATGAGTTTACTAAAATTATCCACAAAAACAGACTTCATTTCTTCACTAACTGTAGCTCACTGTCTTTTAAAACCGTGTGCAGAGCAGGAAAATCATAATAAGAATCTGTAGCTTCCAACTTTGTCTTCCACAATAGTAATTTCTTTCGGAACCATGGAATTTTGTCTGAAACTTGCAATGTGGTCCCATTACCTTGCAGGGATATATTTAAAGAATTGTGATTTTCAAATGTCTCACAAAGGTATGCCAGCTTCAAATCAAAATCACTGTCGAGGAACTTTCCAGAACTTAAATTGTTTTCTCCAACAAGATAACAATGTTAATTTCTTAGTTCGTACACCCTTTTCAAGACATTTCCCCGTGAAAGCCTGTGAGTTTGCCTGTTGTTTTTTATGCAAGTGCTTTTCTATGTCTAACACAGTGGGCAAATTGCATGAGGAGCTTCTTTACGAATCAAAGTTCGCAATCCAGCATTAGAGCCGGCCATATTACGACCTCCATCAGTACACGCGACTACACAATTCTTCCAGTGAATGTTGTTTTCTTTCATAAAAGTGTTTGCTATTTCAAAGAGGTCTTCCGTTTTTGCTCCAAGGGGTATATTTCTACAGAAAAGAATGTCTTCGTGCAACTTGATATCATCAATGTACCTCACGTAACAAGTTCGATGCGTAACATTGTGGCTATTTGTAGCTTATTCTCTTTTGATAATAGGACAGTGGTGAAAACAGTGTTTTAGAAAACTACGATGGTACTTGCAGCATAGTGGCTATCAATGTTTCCATTACAAAGAACTTCATTTCAAAGAATTTCTTTATAACGTTTTTTGTGTATTATTTGTGGACACGTGGGACGATGCACGGTTATTCAAGTAATGACATTAAATATTTTTGAAGTTTGTTGCGACCCCTCTACTCTGAACTCTCGATGACGTAATAAGAGATCGTTTTAAGTATTACATTTCATTATTTCCTGGTCATATTCCAGATGAGGCATCCCCTTGTAATGAACAGGCAACATTAGGTTGCTTAATGCACTCGTGCACTGCAGGTTGCCTATGTGCCCCTGACGTCGCTCGTGGCGCTAAGTCGTATGATATTGGCTGTATCTTGTGTCCCAAGTAAAACAATACGCAGGCAGACGTAAATATTGTGAGCAAAAAATTATTTTTGTATATTGCTAATTATTCGGATTACATTACAAAATATTATATTACGAAGCTTACATTACCTCGATAATATTGTTTAAAAAGAGAATGTATAAATTATTAACGTTATATTTAACTAATTAGGTCATTTCCCTGCTATTGTACAGATTGCTCTTTAATTATACTGTCAGAAAATCATGTATGGTCTGAACAACCTTTGAGGAAATTTGTCGTAATCGGTTTCCAGTGACATTTTTTGTTTTCGAGGGAACTACCTATATTTCTTTTCTGCTTCCACGTGTGCAATTGCTTATACTTTATTTCGATGTTGTTATGGTCATGAGAGCTATGTCATTTTTCAAGAAAAGTTTGTATGCTTAGAGATTTACACGTGACAAAATGTATAATCTGTAATGCAAATATAAAAAAATTAATATATCGGGAATTTAATATTTTGAAGTATAGGCTTTATAATGAACACACGAAACTGTACATCCACTTTTCTTCAAACTCATTTTTATGTCTTAACTCTCTTTAGAACCCAATTGAATTATGAATTGAAGGACTCAGTGATATCCCACATGGACATAGTTCTGAGATAATGAGAGTTTTACGTATATTTCCCTCGTATAACAGCACATTTTTAAACTTTTAAACACAATATACTTGCTTATAAGCTCGTAGAGTATTTAAGTAACATTTTAGACTAAAATAATAATATTTGAAGTTTTATATAATGCTAATAACTCAATTTCACAAAAAATAATATGGGATAGCCCCTTGCTCCAGCAAGCCCACCAATTATAAAATTTATTATTAAATATTAATGCTGGTATAATAATAATGATGTTGATAATAATAATAATAATAATAATAATAATAATAATAATAATAATAATAATAATAATAATAATAATAATAATAATAATAATAAATCGTCTTCATTTGTGATGAGTACCCTGCTCTTCCGCCTAACCGCTTTAATGAATTTCCCATTTGAAAGCTTGCAGTTGAGGCTTTGCGTTGTGTGGCAGGGAGAGCGGCGAGCGAGCGGCGGCGGCGGAGGAGGCGGCGCTGGGCGCGGCGCCGTGGCTGCCCTTCGGCGGCGAGTACGAGTTCTCCTCCGCGTCGGGCTACGCGCACAACACCTACCACGGCCCCGCGCGCCACCCGCGCGCGCCGCTGTGGGGCGTGGGCGGCGGCGGCGGCGGCGGCGCAGGCGCAGACGACGAGGGCAGCGCGCGGCCCCTGCGTTTCACCGACAGCCCGCAGCACGCGCCCCTGTACGCGCCCCGCGACGCCGGGCCCCCGGCCCCGCCCCCCGCGCCCAGCCCCAGGCGCAAGAGCTCCGCCGCCAGCAGCGAGGGCGCCGCCAGCGACGGGTGAGGCGCCGCCGCCACCGCCTCCTCCTCTTCCTCCTCCAACGCCCCCTACACCGCTGCCTCCAACGCCACCACCTCCTCTTCCTCCTCCAACGCCACCACCTCCTCCTCTTCCTCCTCCAACGCCACCGCCTCCTCCTCTTCCTCCTCCAACGCCCCCTACACCGCTGCCTCCAACGCCACCACCTCCTCCTCTTCCTCCTCCAACGCCGCCTCTTCCTTCTCTTCCTCCTCCAACGCCACCACCTCCTCCTCTTCCTCCTCCAACGCCCCCTACACCGCTGCCTCTCCAACGCCACCACCTTTCCTTCCTCCAACGCTACCACTTCCTTCCCTCTTTCCTCCCTCCAACGCCACCTCTCGCTCTCCTCCTCTTCCCTCCAATGCCCTCATGGCCTCTGCTCGTTCTCCAACGCCACCACCTCTCCTTCTTTCCTCCTCCAACGCTACTCGCCTTCCTTCCTCTCTGCCAATTCACCACTCTTTCTTCCTCCCCTTCCAATGCCACTCGCCTTCCTCTTCTTTCTCTCCGCCAACGCTACCACCGCCTCCTTCTCCTCCACGCTACCGCCTTCCTCTTCCTCCTCCAACGCCACCACCTCTTCTTTCCTCTCCAACGCCGCCACCTCCTCCTCTTCCCTCCAACGCCACTGCCTCCTTTCTTTCCTTCGCCAACGCTACCACTCTCTTCCTTCTTCCTTCCAATGCTACTCACTGCTTCCTTTCCTTCAACGCTCTCTCCTTTGCCACTGCTGCTCTCTCTGTAACGCTACTCACTCTCTCTTCCTCCTCCAACGCTACCACTTCCTCCTTTCCTCCCCTCCAACGCCACCGCCTCCTCTTCCTCCGCCAACGCCACCACCTCCTCCTCTTTTTCCTCCTCCAACGCCACCGCCTCTTCCTCCGCCAACGCCACCACTCGCCTTCCTTCTTTCCTCTTCCAACGCCACTCGCCTTCCTCCTCTTCCTCCTCCAATCGCCACCACTCTCCTCTTCCTCCCTCCAACGCTGCCACTCCTTCCCTCCTTTCTTCTCTCCAACGCCACTGCCTTCCTCTTTTCCCTCCGCAACGCCACTCTCACTTCCTCTCCAACGCCACCGGCCACCGCCTCTTCTCCAACGCCCTACACCGCTGCCTCCAACGCCACCACCTCCTTCCTCCTCCAACGCCACTCACCTCCTCTTCCTCCGCCAACGCCACCACCGCCTCCTCTTCCTCCTCCAACGCCACCGCCTCCTCCTCTTCCTCCTCCAACGCCACCACCTCCTCCTCTTCCTCCTCCAACGCCGCCACCTCCTCCTCTTCCTCCTCCAACGCCACCGCCTCCTCTTCCTCCGCCAACGCCACCACCTCCTCCTCTTCCTCCTCCAACGCCACCACCGCCTCCTCTTCCTCCAACGCCCCCTACACCGCTGCCTCCAACGCCACCACCTCCTCTTCCTCCTCCAACGCCACCACCTCCTCCTCTTCCTCCTCCAACGCCACCACCGCCTTCTCTTCCTCCTCCAACGCCCCCTACACCGCTGCCTCCAACGCCACCACCTCCTCCTCTTCCTCCTCCAACGCCGCCTCTTCCTTCTCTTCCTCCTCCAACGCCACCACCTCCTCCTCTTCCTCCTCCAACGCCCCCTACACCGCTGCCTCCACCACCTACTAGTATCAGATTCATCATGTTGAGTGATGGTGTGGTAAGGAGGGTTATATGTCCCTCACTTTCTGCGAGGTGCCTGAGATGGAGGATCATGTAGCACATACATTAATTATGTATTTACCTGGGGGTTGAAAGCCCTGAGGATGGAAATAAATTTTCCGAAACAACCAGCTTGTAGATCCTTTTTACTTCTGACCAAGCCCCGTTAACGTGCCTTCAATATTTCATCAATCGGTCGTTAAGAATTCTTCGTGTTAAATTTAAAGTATTTTTTCCCAAGCCTGCACAGGGCTCGCTGCTGAGCTCGTCAAAAAGAAAAATAATGTTTTCTTTAACAAACCCAAGATATAGTGTAATGAATAAGTTTACATTTGCATTGTATAATTTTTTAAAAAGACTTAATATGCCTGTAACAAGTAATGTACTTCAGCTTCGGGGTCAATGACTCCCATCTCGATCTGGTTTTTGTCCAGTTTCCCTGATCTATTGAGCAAATACTGAGAAGGCCCCTTGATTTGCTTCTGGACGTAAGTGTAGCTTCACTATGCGCACTTTTTGTTGAGCTTTCCTTTTGCTTTTAGTGGTAGTAGAGCTTAGGGAGAGTTTCTATTTTGTTAACAATACAGAAAAATCAAATCTCTTCGTTCCTTTACCGTTAAAAATAAGTTTTCTATAAGTCGGCAACGAAAATATCTAGTTTTTGAAATGTTAATTTCTCGCTCTTTTAAATTTATTATTATTATTATTATTATTATTATTAATAATACTTTAATTTTTTCATCTTTCAACAATTAATAGTTAAATTGTTGGGAAGGGATTCTGAAACTCAAGAAAGCGTGCGCAGATGATTTTCTCCCCCATACGTCACATAGTTTTTAACTCAATAAATAAAAAGGTATGTAGAGAAAAAAATAGATATAGCTTTGTGTTTGCGTGTGCAGGTACGGCGCGCCGCCGCCGCCGGCGCCGGGGCAAGGCCAGGTGGCGCTGGCGCTGTACGAGCGGCCGCAGGGGGCGCCGCCAGGGGCGCTGTACGCGCCGGCGTCGCCGCGCCCGGAGGGCCCCTTCGCCGCCTACGGCACGCCTTCGCACCTGCACTACGCCGACCGCCTCTACCCGGAGTTCGTCCTCGACCCCTACCTCGCGCACGCCGGGTGAGTGCCACCAAACTATTAGCATCACTTGCGTTTATGAAAATTGCACAAGTTTCTTTCAATTAGTTAGTTAATGCCTTATTTTATTCATGGCGAGACTCGGACCCGCTCTTCCGTCTGACCACGCAAATTTCGCTACACTCTTTCTCCATCCAGCGGAGAATCTTGGGCGACAAAATAGGCGATTTGAATTTAACTCAGAGGCTTCTTTTAGGCTATAGGATCGTTTACATGCAAATCTACTGTATGGGACAGACGATTTCATTTCCCCTCTGGAGAAAGGCGTACGAAGAATTTTCTCACCCTTAAAAAATCCACGATCGGGTTTGAACCCGCAAACTCGGGTACAACAATCCGTTCCGCTAACCGTTAAACCATCGTATCCACATTCAGTTATTCAATTAATGGTCACATTTTATGAACTTCAACCTTTGGTACACCAATGTGCAATTATCATAGATTATTTAACATAACAAATAAGAAAGGCAATAATAAAAATCACAGGTCAAAGAAAGCTTTTGTTTGTGTGATTTTGTGATGTCACATTTCAATTTGATCACTTTCATGACTCTTTTTGGCATACTCTCAATACACTTAATAGCACTACATCCAAAACTTAATCTCAAAACAAATTTACTCACAATTTGTGCACGAAATCTCCTTTAAATCTCAAACATGAAACAGTTGCTAAACAATGTGTTGTGTAAGTAATGATAAAAGAGGTGTGCAAGTTGCTTTACAGATGTACCAATATCTCAAACTAGGTACCAGATGGCAAAACAGTTACGAGAAATCGACCGATCCTTCTGTAGTATGATAAAGATTATATATAAAAAGAATGTCAAGAATAGAAAAAAATTAAAGTGATCATAATAGTTTGACCACCCACTGTGTTAATGCGTTTGTCTCGAAACGTCGTTGTCAGTCGATGCCTCTTATCCCTTCGGCCAGGGGCTCGACGCCGTTAGTAACAGGGGTTCCCAGACGGTCCGGGGATCCGTTGTCTCCAATTGCTTAACTTTCGTGACTTGACGGAGAGTAGTTAAGCAATTGGGCTAACGACGCCGTCAGTATATGCAAACCTCTACAGATAGTCACACACGTACAGGAAATCAAGGGAAAAGCCTCCGGCATTTACTTGGGGATTTCCTCTACCTAACCCTTGCCCACACATGGAGAGCTTTTTCTGAAGGAAATCCTCCAGGCAAATGACTCGAGGATTTTTCCAGGTCTATACACCAGTTCTGTGTTCGTCGTGAAATTGTGAAACAATATACTTTGGCGGCGATAAATGGCAGCTTGAACGATAATCAGGCAAAACCGAAAACCTAGCTCAGACGAAAGTTATTAGGAAACTAACTGGCACAAGAAAATTTGTGCCATTAGTAGTTCTGTAGCACTACAAGTTTTATTCTCTTTTTAGATAGCATTTCTCATGCTGTTAATTTTTTAATAACTATTTTTAGTTGCGTTTCGGCCAACTTGTTTCAATGTTTCAACATTTTTGTACATCTTTTTATTTCGATCATGATAATCATTCTAAAAGAAAAGTTCATTTTCCAGCATTTAGATGATTTCTGTTAAAAATTCGCGAGACATACTGATCTCCGGAAATCCTCAAGGATAACTGAGCATCAACTACACGCGTGATCAAGAGGTCGAGGAAATCCGCCCTCAAATCCAAAAAAATTGAATTTGGGTCGGGATATTTCGACCTCTCGCCTCTTTCGCGATCTCAAGGAAACAGCCACGCAAGTTCCTCAATGCTTGGACTTTTCGGGCCAAGTCTTGACCGGGTGAGGTGGCTCAGGACGTTTATTGATGTCACTGCAGTGCCTCTGACCGGGAGGTCCTAGGTTGGAGTCCCGACGGTGGCTGGATTTTAGATACTAGCTAGTTCGAGGTCAGTCTCTGCCTGGAGGAGAATTCTAGCGGCAGGCTGCTCTGATCAGTAGTTTTCCGTGGTTTCTTCAATCAACACCAGGCGAATGCCGGAGCAGTACCCTAACAAACGGGCCACGGACCACGCGCGATCTTTCTTCCACACACACACAATTAAACTAACATGCACTACACTACCACACATGTCGGGAGACCGGTCGGGGACATAGAACTTGTCCCGGGTGGGTCAATGCCCTGCTGGTGGGAGATATCTGGTTGGGGAAACCCCGCTACTGGACGTGTAGGTCGGCCCAGGATCTCGCCATCCAGCTGTGGTAAAATCACCGCCCCCTCACGAGGAAAAGCATGCACTATACATACGAGTCTAATGGCCTTACCAGACAAGGACTCGCGCCTTGAGAATCGCTAAACAATGAACCAGTGAATGGTGAAATGCGGGAGTTGAGGGAGTGGTGCGCGTGCGCAGGTACGAGGCGGCCAGCAGCAGCCTGAGCTCGTCCACGACGGGCAGCGCGACGCCGGCGCGGGCCAGCAGCGCCGGGTCGCGCGCCGCGGCCGCCGCCGCTGCCGCCGCCGCCGCGTCGGCCGCCTTCCACCACCATCACCACCACCGCCGCACGCCCTCCAACGTCAGCACGGCCTCCTCCGGCGGCGCCTCCGCCGGCTACGACGCCGACGCCCTCTACGGCCCCGACGGCGGCGGCGGCGGGCAGAGCGCGCGGCAGGGCGCGCTAAGGGCCTACGACTACGCCTCCCCGCCGCCCCCGCCGCCCCCCCTGCCTCCCAGGTGAGCGCTGCGCTCACCATCTCTCTCCTCTTTCTCTCTCTCCTCTTTCTCTCTCTCTCCTCTTTCTCTCTCTCCTCTTTCTCTCTTTCCTCTGTCTCTCTTTCCTTTTTCTCTCTCTCCTCTTTCTCTCTCTCCTCTTTCTCTCTCTCCTCTTTCTCTCTCTCCTCTTTCTCTCTCTCCTCTTTCTCTCTCTCCTCTTTCTCTCTCTCCTCTTTCTCTCTCTCCTCTTTCTCTCTCTCCTCTTTCTCTCTCTCCTCTTTCTCTCTCTCCTCTTTCTCTCTCCTGTCTCTCTCTCTCCTCTCTCTCTCCTCTCTCTCTCTCTCTCCTCTCTCTCTCTCTCCCTCTTTCTCTCTCTCCCTCTTCTCTCTCTCCCTCTTTCTCTCTCTCCCTCTCTTTCTCTCTTTCTCTCTCCCTCTTTCTCTCTCTCTTTCTCTCTCTCTCTTTCTTCTCTCTCTTTTCTTTCTCTCTCTCTCTTTTCTTTCTCTCTCTCTCTTTCTTTCTCTCTCTCTTTCTTTCTCTCTCTCTCTTTCTCTCTCTCTCTCCTCTCTCTCTTTCTCTCTCTCTCTCTTTCTTTCTCTCTCTCTCCCTCTCTCTCTTTCTCTCTCTCTCCTTTCTCTCTCTCGCTCTCTCTCTTTCTTTCTCTTCTGTCTCTCTCTATCTAAAAAGTTATTTCGCACTATTAAGTTCGTTTCCTATAAATGTATAATGCTGTTATACATATATACGTATGCAACTCGTTTATAATATTACCTTATTGCATTCGAGCGAATTTGAAAACTCGCTCCTAACGTCTCTCGTTTTCAAAACATGTACTCGTGCAATAAAGCTTAACATTATAAACTAATTTGCATAAAAACTATTAATTTGTAAACTGGCCGCCCTGGGATGTGTATTATATTTGGATTATTTTAAGTGGCCGATGGCATTGTATCATTGTTACAATCTTCTGACTGATAAAATGAATCTTTTTAACAGTAGTAAACACATTTCCGGGGCCCGTTGAGAAGGTCGTTAACGAATTAATTAAAACTACTTTTTTTAGGCAGGAGTTGTAACAATGACCTAATGTCACGGCCGCTTTAAAACAATCGATGTATAGTGAATGAAGAGCGATGTTGCGCTTTGCAGGCAGAACTCGCACGACTCGTGCGCGTCGGGCGGCGGCGGTGGCGGGGGCGGGGGCGGCGGCGGCGGCGGCGGCGGCGCCTCGGAGGCGGCGCTGGGGCGCCTTCGCTCGTCGCTGCGCCGCTACAACTACTCGGCGCCCGAGCGGGGGCCCTCGCCCAAGACCACCGCGGGCGGGGGCGGCGGGTCGTCCTCGTCGGGCGGCGCCGGCACCCCCACCAACCCCACGCCCCCGGACTCCCTCACCAGCGAGGACAGCAGCTACGTCTCGGCCAAGGAGGGCTCCTACTCGTCCATCTCGCGCGTGCGCTTCTCGCCGGTAGCGGCGTTCGAGGCGGCGGGGTCGGCGGCGGCCGCGGTGGCTCTGCCCCGCGCGCGGAAGACCTCCCAGAACCAGCAGCAGCAGCCAGCCGCGTCCTCCGACCCCGACGGCGGCCTGGCGTAGCGGCACCACCGACGCCCCCATCTGGCGGCCGCGGCGCGAAGCTCGGCGCGCTGCCGGCGCGCCAGGGGCGCGATGGCGAGCACCGGGCGAACTACGTGAGGACGGAGCGTGTGTGAATGTGTGTGATTTGTGCGCCCGCGGTAAAATTGAACGCGATTCGAATAAAGGCGAGTAGGGATGGAAGATGGCTTTCGCGCGAAATTCCTATCTCTTGCCGTTTGCGTTGTGTCGATCCCTTCATTAAACACGAGAGTGCACTTATAATGATTAAGAAGGCGGATGATATTAAGAAAGTGCTTGTGATAGTGATGTCAAGTAATACGTTCTGACAGTCAGAGGCTGCGAAAGAAGAGGATACATCTGCGGTGTTCAACTGCATGTGTGTTTGGTTGTGTGGAGTGTGCACATGCACTGTAAGTGTTTAGTTGCTAGTTTGCTAGTCGGCTGTAAGCCCTGAGTTGTGTCTCCCTATCCAATTTGATGCAGATTTACTTCTCATTATTGTTTTACAATACATTTTTTAAATATTTTCATTTATTTCAATACATTTACGACCCCTTAATTTAATTTTCAGTGTTATATTTTCCCAACCAGAAAAAACATCCTTTTCTTTAAATATGATTATTAATGAATTAATGAAAACAGTTTACTTATTGCTACTGATGACTACATTTTACTCCAAAGGTCGAAACTTAGTAGTTTATTCCTGAAAGCATGTAGCTCATCCTCTGCAGTAATTATATTATTTCTTTTTTCTGCTAATCGTGTTGAAGGGAAGAATGAAATAGTATCAATTTTCCAAATTATTTGACTGTCTTTCTTTTCTCTCTATAAAATAATCCTTTTCTAATATTTTATCAAACTTGGGGTACTAGTTAACAAATAATTATTGACAATATTTTTAGTAACTATTTTTTAATTTCATTATTACAGTCAAGATGAAAAAATGTATTTGGTCAGTATATTTCAAATCATTTGTACTAGGAGAAGCTACAACCTAATTTTAAAATGAAACAATCATTCTTCAATTTTTAATTAGTAATTTTTTTATCAATGCAAATTTTTATTTTACCATAACATATTATGCATTTCTCTAGCCATGTCTAGATGAAAGAATTGATGAAACAAAAATTCTGGTAAAAAAAATAAATAAATATTTGATCTGTTCTTGGGCATGTGCTTTATCAGTTACAGTGTAGAATTTCTCGCAACTTAGATCTTTCAGTACCAAATTGGATAGGGGCCCCAGCATCCAGAAAAGTTGCACTTCTGAAATGTAACAATATTATCACTGTTGAGCTAATTTATTCAGTGTTTTGTGAGATACTGGCTCAGCTTTTGACACCCTTATGGGTTATGCAATGTTATTCTTGAAATTTTAATAATACATTTATGGTATCAATATTTAAATGTTTTCTAGCCTGAAGTTGCATTCTAGATTTGCTACTTCTTACTTCCCCCCAATCTATACTTCAAATTGTCTTCAATAATTTGAATAGGAATTACATTACATAATCAAGAATAATATTACAGACTGTTGGTGAAAAACGAAAGAAAGATTTTTAACATTTGTTTCCCATTAAAGGTCATTATTGTCCGAGAGAATTTTGATTCAGTTATCATTCGAGACATTTACAGTTGACTCTTGGATATCTGGCTTTTCACTCTACAATCTGTTACTGACTGTGACTAGTAAGAATTATGTGAAAGAGTATTTTAAAATTATGACATCCCTGGCAAACTCAAAACTTGCTCTAAACTTGCTCTAATAAAGAGTGGAATTTTCAATGATTATTAAAATAATCCACTGCCAATATGAAAACGTCTTAGATTATTCAATATTAATAACAATTTTCACCCTCCAAGGCAACAGCTTGCCAAGAATAATAGTTTTTACTGGACAGAAAATAATCAGCACCATGGATTCTAAGTATGTGTTCAATACTACTAAAGTCAACTCTCGTATAGATGTGTAGCCAGCATGTTCTTTTATTTTCAATTTTTTACGATATACATTTTTGTTTGTAACTTGTATATTCAAATGAAATTAATATCAGGCTGCTGCCTAGTTTTCTCACATATATCTTTGATGGTGTCATGTTTGATTTACATGCATAAAAAAAACAACCTAGGCCCTTTTAATATATAACCAACAGTTCCTTTTTTAAAAGTGTATTCAAGTCTAAAAGAGGTTAAGAGCACGTCATTGAATCAATAGTTATTTCCAGAATTTTGCATTGTTCTTTGACACTGCAACCATGTAGCTAGGATGCACTTCAAGCTAGAGCCAGACAGTATGCTGCAGTCCAAAAGTTACTCTTTTCTGGATATCTGGATACTTGGAGTGAGGAACTCGCATCAAGAGACTGCAGTGAGTAGATGGCTACATAAGTGACACGGCATGTTTATAGACAGGTCTGTCTGTACATATATAAATGTATATATTATATACACTACATGCAGTTATGGCTGGTTGGCATACACACTTAACTTGTTTGGGTACAAATGTGCATTAGTTTTTGCTCAAGAACAAGTGCTTTACCAGCAGAGCCACCCAAGGTGGCTGGACATTTACTTCTATATTACGAGTACTTTTGCATTTACTCTTATGTCCCAATTGAGCTTCGATTGGCTGCCCACTAGTACCAAAAATAATGGATTTGAAGTAGTTGTCATCTTTATGTCTTTGCTTAGTGTGTTTATTTTCTTTGGTGCATATCTTCAATGAACTCTCATCAAATTCATTGGTCAAATTGGTGAAATTACCTTTTACCACATGTGCCCATAAATATATCATAAGAATAAGTGTGGTGTATTCTGTATATTGGAACAAACTTGTGTTCCAAATTAACCAAAATAGTGAGTCATCCTCAATAATTTTACCCATTTAATAGAGTTTCATGTTCAAACTCAAATGATTTTTAAAAACTACATAACAGATAAAAAAGAATATTTTGAAGAAAATCTACTCTAACTTCATGATCTCATGTGTATCTTCATGGGCTTCTCAGTGTACTTTATACACTAGCTTACGTTGCATATGAAGTTTGAATGCGAAGTTGAGTTATGGTATTAGTTACACCAACAGCTCTTATTGAAGGTGTAGTTTGTACTTTAATTGTAGATTAAATGAAGCAACAGTTCCAATGGAAACAGTAAAAATAAGCTGTGTCTTTCTTTGCTCTCATAGTGTACTTTCTACACTATCGCGTTCTGAAAAGTAGAATAATGTTGATCCACAGTAATAGATGAGCTGACACATGCTTGAAGCTGACAATCAAATGTGTGATATGGGCATTTAGGTAAAGACTGTCAGTGAGTTGTAGTAGAGCAATAGTGAGATATGCTGTGTTCAAGCTTGAAATATACTTTAGACAAAGCAGATAAATAATGAAGACCTGAGATTAGTTTGCTTTCCCTGTTTTGAGAAATTTTGCTGGGACTTCAGGATGCTTATCTAACCAACAAAGTTGCAAAACAAGTTTGAATCCAAAGTTGAGATACGGTATTAGCTACACCAATGGCCCTTGTGGTTCATACTTTAATTGTAGATTAGATGCAACAGTTCCAGTGGAAACATTAAAAATAAGCTGTGTCTTTGTTTGCTCTCATGGTGAACTTTCTACACTCTCGTGTTCTGGTATCTTGTTCCGTGATGACAACCCCATTCATGAGTACTAAAAAGGGGATGAAAAGTGATGTAGTTACACCATTTATTTTGTGAAGTAGATGAGTGGATCCTCACTGATGGCCAGAACTATTCACTTTTGATGAAATTCAAACATTTTATTATTATTACTATTATTATTATTATTATTATTATTATTATTATTATTATTATTATTATGATTTTTAAGTGGAAAAAATTTGTTGTTGTTTTTTTCTTGGTGCTTTGGCTTAGAAGACATACAGGTGCCCACAACCCAGTTTGATTGTTGCTGCTTAAATGATCTGAAACCATTTCAGAAAATATTTCTTTTGAGCTTGAACATGGCACATCAACATTTTCTAACTCTGCTGAAGTATTTACATTTTTTAGAGCTCCAAACCCTTCCATTAGACAGGTATTTTTGATTAGGCAGGTTGATTTGAACTACGATAATGTTTTAAAATAAAAAGTTTAATTCAGCTGCTTGAATTAGGCAGATCCACGACTACAAATTCAAATTGCTCTGATTATATTTTTACTTTGAAAGTCCCAAGGATTGCTTGATTTACTTATATCTGTTTTTGCTTGTGTAATATTTGATTGTTAGATACCCGTGTCAAAACAAGAAAATTTTTTAAAACTTGATTATTAGGAGTTTGATAAAGAGTGTGAGGGAGAGAAATATATATTATCCTCAGTATCATTGTGTAATTTCTTTAGAGTTGTAGTCTCATAATTTGTATTTTTAGCAAATTGTGACAAATGAAAAAAGGCTTTGAGTTCTACTCTTTGCTGTGCAAACTGAAACTTCATAGCAACAGAAATCATAATAAGAATCAATACAAATTTTGTTTAATACAACTTCTGTTACGATGAAGTTTGAGTATAATGAATATTTTGAGTGTCTGTGTGAGGATATTGAAGGATTAAAACAAATATATATTAAACAATTAAGATCACCAGGCCACTGTTTATTTTTAAGAAATCAAAAAATCCTGGGGCTTATTAAATGTAGTATAAATTATGAAAATAATAGGGTACATAGAATAGAAGCTGACACAGTTTCATGACATGTACTTAGGTCACTTCGAATCTTTTCATAAATCAATGACAATGATAAATTCGGAAATCTTTTACATTGAGATTTTTTTGGTGTGTTCACTGTATTACCAATAGACTTCAGTGTTACATTTCCCAATATCTAAAAAATGCCTTATGGGTCTCTTGTGAAATATTTTATATATGCTTGGAGCTGTATAAAAAAGTAAATAATAATTTATTTATAAAGGAAATCCTTAGAGAAATTCTATTTTTAATGCAGCCACTCAAAAATTAATTTATCAATGGGAGTTCCTCCTTTGTAGTTTGACTGGAAACCTAATGTGATATTTTAGTTGCTTATGCAGTCACTATGTACATATGTAAATAAGCACACATTCCAGTTTTATTGTATTTTCACAGAGCAAGTATTTTAAATCTAAAATGCTCATTTGTACATTGAAGGAAGTGAAACTACCATGACAATATTAAAGGTGACATTCCTATTCTGATATACATTCCTATTGATATCTAAGTCTTATTGTTGATGAACTAGAAAAATACTCAAACATTCCACAGAGATGTAAATTGACTGAATACTCATCATGTATTAATTTCCAATTGTATTAATGTTGTAATGAAATGATTTGCACCGATTTTGTAGTTTTGATATCCGATCACTACATTATTTACATGCATTATATAGAATCCTGCTAATTGAAATATTGAACATATTTTAAATCTTTCCCTTATGTATGTGTATGTGTGTATGTGTTACTTACATACACACACTCACACACACATATATATTGCAGGAATTCTTTATAATCTATATTCTTTTCTCAAAATTTTGCAAGAACTTTGACTTCAATCTGTGTATACTCAAATGCATCCTGCAATGGTGGAATATGAAATAAAATAATCTTATCAGTTGTTGTTTGTGAAATATTCTTACAACAATATTTTGAATAATCAAGGAAAGATTTATAATGCTGAGCTATCAAGATTCAGCAAATACAAAGCAACATAACGTCCTGCTTGGAAAAGTTGTTCATGGTCAGACGTCAGTTTTTCAACTTTCAATTGAACGATATTGGCAGGTATTTGAGGAAATAGTGAACATGAATATCACTTTTTCCACCAACTTTCCTCTCTTATTTGAAAATCACTTTCTATCACTGATGAGTAAATCCAGTACTGGTGTGCAGCCTTCGAATGCTTCATTGAGGGCAGGGATTCACTGAGTGGGTGTAACTAGTCGTATATGCCCTATGCAACCCTCAGTCAAGTCCCCAGCAAGCAAAATAATTTTTTTTAAATGAAATGTTTGTTTTTTATAATAATTATCATCATTCCTTTGGTTCTGTGATATGGCATTAGCAGACTGTTTGCAGTATTTTACCCAGTCCGTTTCTACCTTTCCTTCCTATCTCCCCCAATTTTTACTGGGACGTGCAATATTCTTTTGGTTCTGACAGCATATTCTGGTGGTGCGATGAGCAAAGTTTGGAAGCAGCTAAATGTTGTTTATTGTACTGGTCACATAAGCATCTGAGAAAACAAACATTGTGATTTGTATATTTTGTGTTGGAATCAAAAGTAAAGTACTAAGAAAACCTACTGGTTTTGTTTTTTAAATGGATTAATGTAAAAATAAAATAAAACCACAAAGAAAAAAGGAATGGAGAGGTTAATTTTTAAAGAAAGCTGAATTTTTACAGTAAAACATTCAATATCATATACTTAATAAATAACAGTTAATATCATAGGTCTCCACATATGGACTTTTATACTTACCTCTTGGCATTTTTCATAATAAGCAAAACCAGTGGGAATTTATTAGACATTCTTTACTTGTTGGTAATTTTCTAAGTTTACTTTATGCTTAATATTATAATGATATTTTCTATTTTATTGTATCAAAATGCTACAGCATGATGTGAGTTTGGTTTGGAGTTGTATTTATAATTCAGTTTTTTGGCATTCTTCATTTATGTGTAACATAACCTGAGCAACTTTATGTAATCAGCATACTTAAATTTTCATTTAAAAATTGTATCTCCGTTTAATAAATAATGCAGTAAGGGTATTATGTAGTAAACATTTAATGAGAAAATTTTCTGTGAGAAGAATTCACCAGTTATTGCCGAAAATTACATTGTAATTTTTAAAAAATTCTGTCCATGATCTCATGAGTAGAAATAGGTTGTAATTTTTTTATACAAGAGCAGAGAAGGGAAATATTATGAAAAGTGTATTTGTGTTACACTTGGTAAGAAAGTAATACAAAAAATAATCTTGATGTGATTTGTAAATGAATAGACAAAGTCCCTTAATTACTATGGAGTTGATTTGTGAAAATTATATGGTTTTATCAGCATATAAATGAGTTTAAGGTCAGAGAAAACCCTAAACTATTGAAATCATCTGAATATTGATTTTTGTGTGCAATGTTGGAAAATCCTTTCTCATTAGAGTATCACAGTACCTTTCTTACTCTGTATTTAATGTGGAAGTGTTATGCAATATAAAACAAATTACGTGCATTGCTGGAATATGCTGACAGGTATTTGGCGCCATGAAGTGACAGGAAAATGTCCCGCAGGCGAGACAGAATCCCATATGAGCGCCTTTTGTTTTGATTCCAGTCCCAGAGCATCTTTGGTTGTGTGTCTCGTGCTCATTTTGCACGATGTTTCCAGTGCACTCTACATGGTCATTGAGGCTTCAATCTGACCCTAGGTCTTGATGTTCTTTGAGAGTCTGAAGATGGTGATATTTTTTATGAATTTTTAATAAGATTTATTTCTATAAAAATGTATTGATTAGATGCTAGGATGTAAACTAATATTTTTCCATGCCTAATAATCTGATTCTTGATAATCCTGTTTTGTTTTATTATTATATAGTCATTGCCCTTAATGGGAAAATGTATTTACATTTTTATTCCTCAGGATATAGGATAATATATTTTGCGTTTAGTTAAAAATTAAGTGCAATTGAAATTATTTGGATTGGTTTACCTAATTTTTGTCATTATGTAAATGTTTAATACTAAAAAGTTATTATAATACTCTTTTCATATAATCATTGTCTGCCAATAACTATATTTATATTTATCTATGAAGCTGTAATGATATAAAAGAAAAAGAATTAATCCCTTTGCAACAAGAAAATTTTGGAATGAGCTACCAGGTATTTAATTTTGCCTTACGAAGGAATTTTACAGTTGGTTATTGGGCACAGAACTCGTATCAAGAATTATTGTTAAAAATTTAACTGTATTGTATGTTAATTTATGTTTTCTTTTTAATGTCATTGGAAGAAATGAGGTTGATAACCTGGGCTTCATAATTGAATATTTTAATTACAATAATAATACTTGCCTTCAAGCCATTCAGATAAAGTTCAGTTTGTTAGTGTATGCTTGGAGTCACATAAACAAAATTGCAAAATAATGAAGCAGTTTTATTGTCACTGGATTTTAATGATATATATGCACTTACTATACCCAAATGCTTTTGAATAAGGGCACTTCATGGATGAACAGTGATGCTTCCTTCATATATTTATTACCTTAGGTGTATCTGTAAATTACATGAGGTACATCAAATTCTTAACATTTTGTCGAAAAGTGGCTACAGTTGTTTGCTGCTGACCAGAAATAAAGGTAGGCATAAAAAGCATTAGAATGTGTATAAGAATTTAAAAATGATGCAAAATCTGAAGTTATTGTATTTTTCAGATGTCTTGAAGTTAATTCAGGTGGCTTTTTTGGCATTGTGTAGAGTGCACTGGCTCATTACTTTCATTCTTGTGTGCTGTTTATAATATATAAGACTAATATTAAACATATTAAGAAAAAATCAAAGCTTTTTGTGCTGTCTGCAAGGTATTTTGTAAATATACTGTGTCTGTCATTGCATGGGCAGATGAAGCAATGTATATATTACAGTTGTTTAAAAATTACAAACCAACGCAAGCAAGGAACCATGTACATTCCCCTACCCAATTTTAAATATGACCAAGAATCTTCATTGTCATTTTAGGGATAAGGTGACAAACTGTTATAATTTTAATATAATTATAAAATAAACAGATGCTTTGACTGGAGTAAGGCTATTGTTTCATGCTTTCTCTGAAAACTCCTTTTCATCTGTGTGTGTAGAGGATATTTTCACATTTAGATATACATTATGATTGTCAGTTAATCATTACATTTGAAGTTTTCATCCTGGGTCTGCATTATATGTTGGGTTTAATGATCAGACTGTCTTAAATCAGAAAATTGTTAGTTTGGCCATATCTGTTATCTAAATCATATCCAGTCACGGCTTGTGGTTTTCTAAATGGGAAAGGCTGCAAATGCATTACATTACGTTGCATTGCTACACATAATCTCTTTCGATCACGAAGACCACAGTCTTGTATGCTTCACGCTTCTTATAAAGCCTTAAGGGAGTAGCGCTCCTACTGCATATTAGGAAAATTAGTCGCAATACTACTTGCTGAGCTGCATAGTAATGCAATCTGGTGAGCACACCCTTCTACAGACCCTAGGTCCCACCCTTGAAGGCTGCCTGGCCACAGCCTTCGTCCTCCGGTAAGCCTGTGTAGTGAATGCATGACGTCATGCCTCCTCATTTTACACAGGTCTTATGGCGGAATGAAGTGGGGGCCTAATGCTTTTCTCTGCCTTGTCAACAGTTTCAAATGCATTACAGATGGTCGTTAATGAACTGACAATGAAAAATTTTGATATGATTGTTATATAATACAACTCAAAAATTCATTATTCATAAATAAATAATTTATAAATATATTTTTAGATTTGTTTTACGGAACGATTTCTATAGGAGAGGCTCCGCCTTACAGCCTTTAATGACAAGCCATGCCTGATCATTTCTTAATTCTGTCTTTGAAATTTGGGGGTCCACGAGTAAAAATGAGACATGTAAAACTAAAATCCTCCAAAACTTATGAAAAAATATATTATAGAGTTCTCACGTTCTCTACCTCTTAATTTTTACCTTTCAACCAATAAATTGATTATGATTTGCAATATTAGTTAAGTATATGGGATTCTGACAAAAGACATTTTGTTCCTTCTGGACAAATATTCTAAATTGAATTCAAATGGACACGAAAGCTAAAAGCACATCCATTAACTTCTCCATCTCTTGATGTATTCATCTCATGCAATTCTCACCACACATGCTACTTTCCATCAAAAGTGGGGTTTGAGGGAGCTGCTGTGCCTTCTGTTCTGTTCTCTTCTCACCATCATCACCCTTAAAACACTGCATGTAAAGTTCAAGAACCCATTATTGCCCCTTTCATGCATGAAGTGAAATAGTTGCAAGGAAATGGGCCACGAACTTATGGGG